>PVKB01008202.1:0-20136 GCA_004027205.1 Ctenodactylus gundi | reverse complement strand
AATAAAGATGAATAGCTAAGATCTGGTACTGAGCGACATGTGCTTAACAGTGGAGGTTAAAACTAGAATCAGGGCCCAGCTGCAGGTCTGCTTTTTTCTGTCTCCATGAGTTTGTCACGTGATGCTACCCCCCAGCACCAAGAGAATGAATACTTAAAAATAGCTATAAAAACAAGACCTGAAACCTAAAACAAGAGAGAGTGCAAACAGAAGAAACTAAGTGCAGATATCAATTCCTTGGCAGACATTACCAAGCATTTCCAGTATGCCTAGCATTGTGTTATGCATAATGTAGGTACAAAACAAACCGAGTTGTCAGAGGCTGGTTAAGTTGAACAGAAACTTTAAACAATTAGCAATGAGTCCACTTATAGACATGTGCCAGCCGTTGGATCGAAGCGCTGTATGTGCCTTGCCTTGCCCTGAGCCCCTGGATGTTTCCTGCCTACTTAAGCCTCCTTCCTCCAGGAGTCTCTGGCATCACTACTGGAGCCCTAACTTAACTCCTGAAGAAGGCTTTTATCTCTCTACCTAGGAGTAAGGCAGGGCTCCCTGCAGGTTCAACATGTACACCTCTCAGGATTGATAGACCTCAAGGTTCCAATCCAACAGAGTGGACCAAGTACTATTGTGCCACTTGGTACATGCAAGTACTTGAGACTAGTTAGAGACTTGAGTGTTTTGTTTGAGATTGCGTCAAATGTTTCCAAAAGCAAGATATCATGGGAAATTTTGCCTTCTGCCTGTTGATTAGTCAGAAATTAGCTACGTGGCTATTGTATTACCTTGTCCCTTGTAAGACACCAAAACAAAAGTGAAAATTATATTTTCACCTGCCCCATTTTTCTGTGGATAGAGTGGTGCAGAAAGAAGCGGATGGCTGAAGATCCAACTGTTGAAGAAAGAGGTCAGGGCCCCTGAAACTTGGCCCTACATCCCCCCTCTTTATGACTGGACAGGGTCTCAAGGTTCAGTAAGGGAGAAGAACAGAGTCAATAATTCTGATTACTCAACAAGACCTTTGCCTCAGTAGGTCTCCCCTCAGATTCCTGAGAAGAGCCTCCACAGATTACCCCACCCACTTGAACAACATCATGTGCATGGGCATGAGGATTTGACTCAAAGACAAAATCAGCAGAGATAATGATCACACAGGAGTAATACAAAGAATCTCTTCTTCTGGTAGACAAGAATTCAATGTTGTAATGATTCACCTCATTTGCAACAGTCAGTTCTATGTGATTTTTCCTCAGATAGCAAAGAAAACACTGAAATCTGACAGAGTGTGTTGGTATCTCTGAAAACAGGAGGTCTATGTCTTTTTTTTTCTAAATTCAGTAGCATGAATGGGTTCATTTCCTCAACTAACATGTATTAAGCACACAAGCACACAGAACCAACGTGAACATGGAAAGAGCAAAGGGCTATTAAGAAAGTAGAATCTTCTTGCACCATCATTTCTAAGAAGTGCAGAAACAAGCAGTGACATCAAACTCACCCACAGAAGGAGCAAAATACGGGTATGATTTCAGCATTGGAGCCAGGAGTACAACTCTCTGTAGAACTATGACACATCGCCTAACTTTTAGCACACCCAAACCCTGCGCATTGAGTGCTGATACTGCCTCTAAGGAGAACGAGGAAATGTAGTAGTAGTAACTATGTAAACCCCCACACTCCAGAATCATCTTCTTGGGAAGAGAAATGAAACAATGATGCCTTTTTATTGTAGATAATGCAAGAAAACAGAGATTTAATCAGCAAATCCTTGGCCTAGGGTCCTAAATGGGAGGCTAAAGAGGCTAAGGCATATATATATATATATATATATATATATATATATATATATATATATATATGTGTGTGTGTGTGTGTGTGTGTGTGTGTGTGTGTGTGTGTGTGTGTGTGTGTGTGTGTGTGTGTCTTCAACTGTACTTTCAAATCTGTCACCTCTAGGGTTGGTGTCCAAAATATGGCACCATTAATGTAAAATTGTGTTTCGCACCCAACTCGAGACATAACTCACATGAAACTTCTTTCAAATCAAGCCAATTAATCCAGTGTCACACACAGGCATTCAAATATTAAACAATAAATTCCTGAAAATTCAGGACGCTTCTACACTGAGACTATTAAATCAGTTTCTTACCTCCTAAGGCTAGATGGCATGTAGATGAAAGTAACTTCCCCTAATGAAACAAATCAATCTGGCAAGCAACCGGAGAAGTTAAAGTAATTTGAAAGTATCTACATTTTTCTGTCCAGTTGAGATGCTTTTCAAAATGTTTTCATTCTTTGGAGAGTTACTGCAGCTACATCGGGCACCCAGGCAGTTGTGCCTCACCCATTTCTGAAGCCAATAGAGGTCATCTTCTATCAAATGATAGGATTGCTGATTTGCCAACCTACACTGTGTCCCATTATTCTCTGCCCCTTGAGTGGCCCTTAAAAAAATAAGAGTTTGTAGATGAAGAGGCTGTTGAATGAAAGAGAATTACCCATTGCCTGGGATCGTCCCTACCCCACAATCACCAAGCCTGACCTGGCCCTCACAGCACTGATGGAACAACCAAGGAGGCAGGTTAGATGCACCTGCAGACCTGACAGGAAATGTCACACAGAAATGTGTCATCAGCAAGAGGGGCACCTCAAAGTGAATGTTGAAAAAATATCCATGATGAGACTCAGACAGAGCACTTAAAATGTTTTGAAAGAACAAAAGAAAGGTATACACACACGCCCAACAATTCCAAGGGACTCTGGAGAGAGGGGACTATGGCAACACATGTTTCTCACTACCTCTGGAAGAAGATTAAAGAGAGTTCCGCCTGCTATACGGCAAGGAAGAGCTATCACTCATTTCCTATGAAAGTTATTTATGAAAAATATCACTCATTTCCTGTGAAATATCATTTATTTATCAGGTGAACCCAGAAAGTACCGATGCTCTGGGTTTCCAGTTGTGAACAACAGAAGCGAGCGAGCAGTCAAAAGTTTCTTTTATCACTGGAAGTCAGAAAAATAATGTAATAAATAAAAAAGAATTCAAATCATCACTGCTATGGGGAAAAGTTTGGGAGCAATGTCAAAGAATGCTGATGTATACCTATGAAAAAAAGGCCTGTGGGGACAGGCCTAGGAGAGGGAGTGATGACGGAGCTATGTTCAGATCGCCATGACCTGCAAAGTAAGATTGGAAGCATTTGCCAGGAGCAAATTTCAAGTAGAGAAGTTTTGAAACACAGAAAATATGTCCGAGATTCTGACAATTGTGCTTCTTTGCCCTCTTTTCATCCACCAGAGGACACAGTCTTTTGAATGAGTTGATGTGTTATCATTTTATAAAATGCCAGTGATTAGCCCCATATTTGCTTGAACCTCTCTGTGATACCCCAGCAACCTGCTAACCATTCCTTTTGGGTCTAGCCACCTGGTTCTTTCTGGTCTTGTAAGAGTTCCTTCAGGAATCCCTTTGGAATCAATTAGTCAGTTATTAAAATCAACAGACGATTATTAAATAGTTAGAGACTGCGCATGAAAGTTCAATCCCAACCTTACTAGAAAATTCAGACCTGCTTACTCCAAATAGACCACCTTGCCTTTCATCAAGTACTCCAAAGGCTCTCTTATCTCATGATATTTGCATTTACTATTTACTCTCCTTCGGATCTTCTCGGAGAGAAGCATCGCTCCCCCCTTCTTCATTAAGTTTTGATCAGACATTACCACCCCAGCAAGGACAGCCTGAAACCCTCGCTAATTGCAGCCCTATGGCGTCTCCACCCTTTTTTTCCTTCTCTATTTTTTCTCAAAGCACTTACTATATTCAGCATCCTATACAATTTGCTTTTAAAATTGTAAATCTCTCTTCATCCCCTTCTTAAAAATGAAATCTGTGTGTATATAAATGGTGTTTTCTTTTATTTTACTGCTGTATTACATAAGATTGACAAGTGCCCGATACTAGGTGAATAATTTATTGAATAAAAAAGTAAATGAGGAATAGTTATGAGTCATTCTATCTTTGAAAATAAAAGAATCCGAAATCATCTCATAGAATTTTCAATCTCTAAGGTCCTTCACAGCAGGCTCTAGAAAAATGTCATAGCCAAATAGCGATTATCTAATTTATTTATTGAAAAATCTTACCAAAATAATCAACACAGCATATAGAAGAGAAGAGAGTGAGAGTGGAAAGAGAGGAGAGAGAGAGAGAGAGAGAGAGAGAGAGAGAGAGAGAGAGAGAGAGAGAGAGAGAGGAAGAGATGAAACATTCAAAGAGTCAGCCAGCATGCAGTGAGAAAAAAACACTGTAATTAAACAACGGAGAACTCAGCCTGTGAGGAAGTGGCTAACAGCTGTCCTCTGCCTCTGGCCTGCCCTTGCGCCACTGGGGAGAGGGGTGAGAGAGTGTGCCCTGGCTTGGCTGGGGACCTCCTCTTGCTGGTCCCAGTTTGTGGTCTCCACTGCAGGAAGCTGCGCCTGGGTTCTTACAGCCCTGCTTTAATTGAATTGGGCAACATCAGATGGATCGATTACCCATTTAACAAAATGCCCACCGAGATTTCCTAGGAGAATTAAATGCACCGTAGACTGCATATTGACAAAAGACAAAATGCTTCTTTGAAGTAGATGTCAGGTTGCTTAAGAGTTGTTTTCGTTAGGACTTGTATTCAAGACCTTCAATTTTTCTGTGTGTTTTCCTGATGGAAACAAAGCTTCACAATTATGTCAGAAGAGATTTGCTGTACAAATATTAGTGTTAGTTTCAACTTAATGCATCCAATGCATAAAGCACGGTCAACTTTTACCTGCCTGGGGACTTTAAGACTCTCTAGGCTCTCGTTACTTCCAGCAACACAAGTTGGAAACACTACAGTTTTGTTGCATGTGTCCTTCCGGACATCCTCACCTTTCCAAATTCTTATTTAAGGTCCTATAGAGCTTTTCCTCTGCATTGAATCATGGGAGATTTTAAAGCCTGGGACTTCCGGTGAGCACTAGCAGATTTGCTTGATTTGTCCTCTAGCTGGCACGACCATCTGATACAACACCAAGCTTGCAGAAGTGGATGGCGCTCTGTTTTGTTGGAGGACTCTGTGAAACTTTTCTGCTGTGTAAGAAGTAGGCTTGTGAGTCTTACAGTCCGAAGTTTGAATCTTACTATTCAGCTGACTCATTCACCCTTAACGCGATACAATGATGGGTGTCGCACAGTATCAACAGGATCAGCATTAAAGAATGAGAAGCGCCTACCACAAGAAGTCAAATATCTGGGATTCAGCAAGAAGCTCTTCCACCCCACCTCCTCCTGCTTGATCGTCCATCTTCTATGATTTCCCCCCTTATTTAAGGCTATCATAGATACCAGATTCCTTCAATCCCTACCTCTTTTAACCCCAGCTGATCTCCCTGTAAGTGTATAAATGAGACTGGGGTGATACGCTCAGTACAGTCCTACAAAAACGTCCTCATCAGAGAGGGAATAACTGAAGTTACAACTTAGAGGATTCTCTTACCCAGGTAGGAACAGTCCTTGTATTATTACCATTTTGAAAAGAATACAGCCCTATAAATGCTTGTACCTTTATGGTCTAATACAGACTTCAAACTATAAGTTATTCTCCACCTGGATGAAATTTTTCTCAGATAAACACAGAAAGAAAATGCATGTTATCATTTATTCTAAACTAGATATTAGAAGAAATCTTCATGGAAAGTACCACATTATTTAGAATGAACGTCATTTATTTAATATTATGCACCTGAAAACATTTTCCGATTGAACTTTTTAAAAATAGTGATATAATTAATTTCTTTCTAACTTTATTATAATAAATTTAGGAAAACTTGACAATAAGGTTATGAGGAAAGGAAATTATAAAAACTAGACTAGAAAGTAGACAACAGAAAAACGACAAAACCAAAGTTGATGTTAGAAAAAGCTATCAAAACTGACAGACACCCTAGATATACTCACAAACCATCAATATCAGAATTGAAAAGAGGTGCTCACAAAAGATCGTACACACATTTAAAAGAACAATAGGGACTACAAAAATTCATGATAACGAGTTCTGCAGCTTAAGGAAATGAATATAATTTCTTGAAAATACATTTTACTAAGTTTACGTAAGATGAAGTTTTAGAAATGATTAAGAATGCAATATGTATAAGTATCAATTCCCCAATTTGAATGTAATATACCGTAAGTACACACTACTAAAAAGAATAATTTTGTAAAAGAGGATGAAGTTAAAAATTGGAAGATCCATATACCTTTTGTTAAAGTTATTGAACTTATTATCAAAAACACTTTCAAATAAAAACTCCAGGCTCATGTGGTATGATATTCAGCTTTCCATTACTATAACCAACCAACGGAGGCCATTAAGTTTTAAGGAATTAAGATTTAACTTGGCTCCTGTACTGGCGGCTCCATTTAGAATGGGGTGTCCCATTGCTTTCAGCCTCTGTCAAGGCCAGCACATAATGGCACAAGCACTTCACAAAATAAATCACTCATTTCTCCATCCAGGAAGAAGACAGGGAACTATCAGTGACCCAAACCCATTTCCATGGCATTCTCTAGTGATCTAAAGGCCTCCCACAAGGTCCCACCCTCTAAAGGCTGCGACACCACCCAATAACACCACCTTGGAGTTCCACCCTTTAATACATGGACTTTTGGAAAGCACTCATATAAAGAATAGCAAGTGGTGATATTGGTGAATTGTTTGTGACATAGAATTCACAAAGGAAATATTTCGGCGTCTTCCACAGTTTGGCGATTGTTAGCTGTACTGCTGTTAAAGTGGGAATACACGTGTCTCTATTACACATTTTTTAACTCCTTTGGAATGATACCCAAAAGAGGGATTACTGGATCAAATGGAATATCTATTTTAAGCCTTTTGAGGAAACTCCATATCGCTTTCTGTAGTGGTTGTATCAGTTTACAGTCCCACCAGCAATGTAAATATCCATCAAGAGACCAAGGGATACAAAACTGTGGTTTATATATACACAACCAAGTACTGCTCTTCTATAAAGGCATAAATTTGAGGCTTTTGTAAGTAAATAGGATCAACTTGAGACTATCAGGCTTAGCAGGGTGAGTCCAACTCAGCAGGTAAGGTACTGCACGGTTTGTCTAAGAAACTCAAAATACAGTCATTTTATAGAATTAAATGAGTGTAATTGTGTGAGTTGGGGGAAGGAGAGAGGGAGTGGGAGGGCCAATAAAGGGGGGAGCTGTAATGTTGTTCTAATATATATGTGCACATAATCCCTAGGCTCAATGTAACCAGTGTGTATCACACATATATATATAATAATAAATATGAGTGGGAGAGAAATCACATTGAAGAAATAAAACTTACATAGCCTTTTTGAGGAAAAAATAATGAATCACTTTCTATCCAGTTATCTGAGGCAAGAATAATGGTAAAATCAGAAACTGATAGAGAGTTACGTGGAGAAAAACAGTAAGGACAAATCAGTGTCTCTCCTTGGCAATATATATATATATTTACTAAAATAGGTTCAGTAATATATAAATAAGATAAAATCTTAAGCCATAAGGGTATCTATTTTAGCAATGCAATGTAAACTTAACACTTAAAATTAATATGATTCAAAATATTAATAATTTGGTTCGATATCAATAATATGGTTGACCACTAAGTCAAGAGAAAGAATTTGAAATTTCTTTTTAGGGAGAGAAATTGCTTTTTGGAGTATATGAGCTATTACTTTGTTGTTTTTCTTTTTTCTTCTTTTTTTCAACACTGGATATTGAACCTAGGATTTTAAGAATGCTAGAAAAGTGTCCTGACATTGAGCCACACACACACCCCTCAGACTTTTTGTTTACTTTTGTTTTTCCTAGCTTTAATAAGATATAATTGACCAAAATACTGTATATATTGCATACTCATGTTTATAGCAGCACAACTAACAATAGCTAAATTATGGAAGATGACAAAATACCCACCAACAGACCAACGGATACAAAAATTGAATATATGTACATAATGAAGTACTACTCTGCCATAAAAACAAATAAATTTGAGGCTTTTATAGGTTAAGGGAAGTAAGTTGAGACTATTGTGCTTAGTGAAGTGAGTCAGACTCAGAAGGTTAAATAACGCATGGTTTGTCTAATATGAGTAACCTAGCAACACGCATCTTACAGAATCATATAAGTGTGATAATGGGAATCAAGGGGGCTGAAGTAGGAAACAAGACGGCCGAAAAGGGAGAGAGGAAATAATGTAATGTTGGTTCAGCAAGTATACGCACAAACCACCCACGTTTAACGGAACCATACATAACCATTGTGTATTGCATACATACATATATACATTATACACACACACACACACACACTAATGAAAATGGGAGGGAAAAAGAATTACTTAAGAAGACAAACAATACCCAATGTTGGGAAGCCAGAGCTTGTATACTCTTTGGTGGGAGTAGTAATAGTACGAACACTTTGGGAAAAGATACAGAAGCTTATTATGCATGTAAATATTTATCTTATCTGATGACCAGAAATAGCACTTTTTGAAACTTATTCAGAAGAACAAAGCATTGAAAGATTTGTGCACAATAGCTGTTAGCAGATTTATTCACAAAACTGATTTTCCTTTTCACTCCTCCCCACTGTTCAGTTTCTATCCACTACATAAACTGAGTACAAACCTGGTCATCTGTCCCATAGTCTCACCGAATTGATCGTAATAACTGTCACCAGACAGGAAGTAGAATAGAGAGCTAGAGTCTCCGTGGATCTATTTTGAAAAGGCTCTGTGACTCTATGTGAGCTGCACTTTGGTGCTGAGGTTGCTGTAACTCTTGCTGATATGCTAAAGGTTAACTTCATTTCAGGGGGAGCTGAAATAACCCTATTTATTAGGGCCCAAGGCAAAGAATGTCTATCCAGGACTTTCCGTTGGCCAAACAAATGTGAGCCAGAGAACGTATGCACTATGCGCACGAGCTGTGTTTCCACACAGTGTAGAATTCACCTACTATTGCTACGATTAGTTGAGGCAAGAACCACATCACGCACTGTGCAGGTTTTCACTTAATAACCACATCTTCTCTACAACATCTGTTCTTCCTACAACATCTGTTCCCAATCTCGCCTGCATTTTGTATCCTAGTGGAGTCATTCTTTATTTCAATTAATTAGAATAAACCTCCTTGTCCTTTGCCAGAGTGGAGGAACCAGTATTTCCTCGTGAGCTGGGGAAAGAAATCTAGAGTGCAAAGCGCTTCTTATAATGACTTCAGAAATACTGCCGGTTTAAGCCCTGCAACAGCCATTAGCTGTACTACACCTCCAATTACAACGACTTTCTGAGGTTCTACAACCAGACTCTCTCCTCCTTTATTTAACTCTTACTCCTAGTTGCACACTGTCTTTCTCTGTTTCATTAAATTCATTAACACTAATTTAGGTTCTTCTGAATGTTGTGGCTACTTTCCTTCAATCTTCTCAGGTCCTTTTTCTTTGGCATTGACTACTTCTTTATTTACCAAATATAAATGATTTCTTAGGATTGACGGATTAATCATGTCATTACTTGACCTGCTTCCCAGATTTTCCAAATATTTTTATCCCATTATGAGTTTGTTTGCCATATATTTACAGTTCACTAATTGTCTCCTCATCTAGGCAGCATTTTCTTTACCAGCTATCAAATTTTATCTTATGTGACTTTTTTAATTCATTGTTTTAACTAAGTTCTTTTGAAACTGCTTAGTCATTTTTCATAGTGCTTTACTCTTACACGTTTTTATTTCTTTCCTCTTCATCATTTGAGACATGCTTTCCAGGTTGTTCAATAACCCAAAATTCATTTTATTCTGTTCCTCTGATGTTTGTTGTATCTGCTGACTCTTGCAAATGGTAGATTATTTCTTTGAATATCATATAATTTAAATTTTTATTTAATCTTCAACAGACCTCTATCCACTGCAATAAAATACAGCCAAGGTCAAGGATTTAGTCCTCAAGAATGGTTTTATATTTGATTCTACCAGGCATCCTCAGAATATCATCAGCATGTGGCTGAATTTTACATTGATTTCTCAATTTGGTATCTTTCAGGACAAAAGCCAAGTATAAATTCAAAACACTACCCACGTGATTCACAATCCCAGGTTTAAAATATATTGAGGCATGTTTCCACCAGAACTGTGCTGAAACATAAATACATCTTTGTCGTCTCCTTGCGCTTCTAAGGAGATTGTCTCTATACTGTATATTTTATGAGATTATCACATTTTATGACTTTCTACTTTATGTGTGCAGTGTGTTGGGCAAAAAAAGGAGCTGTTGATGCTAGCTACTTGCCTCTTACCAGTGCAAGACTTCCATCTCTTATGTGTGCATAAATGTTACAAGTCATATCTAGGGTTACGCGTTAGGCCATGTTAGAATAACTGGAATGGTAGTTACTACCCAATCATAAGCGTTTATGAAACTAAACAAAGTTTATGAAGTAATGATTAATGGCCACAAGCAATAAAAAGAGAAAAATGCCTGAGTTGAATTCACGTTCACACCAGCTCTGTCTGGTGAACCCCAGGGCAAAGTGCTGGTGTCTAAGGAAAGCAGAGAACTTACTGCCCAAGAAGCAGAGCGCAGAGTTCAAAGTAGACAGTGTATCTGGTTGTTTCAGGCTATGAAAGAACAACAAACCACGCAGAATTTCAAGATCTGGAGGAAGGTTTCTCTTTAGACTTGAGCTGCAATGGGCTCACACACGATGGAATTGCAGGAGGCTTATGAGAGTGGCCGCTGGGGTTGGGGGGCGGGGACGGTATAAAAACCCTCTGCACAGTAGTACTAGAGGTCATGAAGTGCTAGGAGATGTTGGATCCCCACCACCTAGGATCGAGTGATCTCATTTAATATCTCTAGATTCATTTGTGACTCCAAAAGTTTATACTTCAGAAGCTAGGCCCAAACTCTAAAACAGAGATCAAAAACATTTTTTTCTCTAAGGAATCAGTAAATATTTTAGAGATTGCAGGCTATTGCTAGTTGTCTTTATTCTTCCCCTCCTTCTCTTTTCTCTCTCCTCTTCTTTTTTTATATGATATTTCCTCTTATTTAACTCTTCAAAAATGTCAGAGTCGTGTATCCTCTGGGCAATTGAAAAGCAGCTTGTAGATTAAATTAAGTCCATAAACCACAATTTGTGCATAATGATCCAAATTAAATGTTATACAACAGCTAAGGTCGCATATTAGAACCTATAAAATGCAGGGACCTGCACATGAAAAGGATCAAATACTATGATCAAGCAGAATTCATCCTTGGAATTCAAGGATGGTTCAACACATGCAAATTAATAAATATGATGTAACACATTATGAATGAAAGATGAAAATCATCACGAAAGATGTAGGAAATGTATGTGGCAAAACTCAACATTCTTTATGATAAAAAAAAACCCACAAAGAATTAGGTATAAACATCACAGAGGCTCGCCATTAACCCACACAAGCCCACAATGAACACTGTACTCAAAAGTGAGTCGAAAGCTTTTCTTCTAAGTTTTGAAGCAAAGATGCCCACACCAAACCTCTTATATTCGATATGGTTCTGGGAGTCCTACCCAGAGAAATTAGACAGGAAAAAATATGTAAAATGGATCCAATTAGAAAGAAAAATGTAAAAATTCCCTTCTCTAAATGATATAATCATGTTATAGGAAACTAAAGACTTCACAAAAATATGAAATTTGATAGCTGAAAGGCTCAATTTTCATATACAAAAACTTATAGTATTTCTATATACTAACAATAAAACATCAAAAAACTAAGAAAATAGTAAAATATAGATTAACTACCAGATACAAAAATTAAAATTAAAATAACTACCAGAAGAAAAAACAAGGAATTAAAATATCTTTATAATCAATGTGTAAAACTTGATGAAAGAAACCGAAGAAAACTCAAGTAATTAAACATAGCTCAGATTCATACATAAGAAGAACCAAGATTGTTGGATTGTTAATAAAACTAACATGGGGGCTGGAGGGATAGCACAGCAGTTAGACTGCCTGCCTAGCAAGCACAAGGCACTGAATTTGATTCCCCAGCACCATTAAAAGGCAGACACAACGATAAATGCCTGTAACCACAGCATTTGGAAGGCTGAGGCAGGAGGATTACCATGAGTTTGAGGCCATCCTGGTTTTACATAGTGAGTTCAAGACAAGCCTGGACTTCAAAGTGAGAGCTTGCCTCAGAAAAACAAAAATAAATAAAGTTGACTTAAAGAAATAAAAATCATAACCAACATGATCTAAAGATTCAATGAAATTCCTACCAAAATTTAAATCACGGTTTTATATTTCTTTTAAAATACTAAAATTACTATGAAATCAGAATATCTCCAAACAGCCTCAGCAATCTTTAGAAAGAAAAAGAAACACATCCTGAGTTTACGAACTATAAAAATACAGTAATCAAAACATGATATTGACATAAAGATGAGTGCCAATGAGGCATGATGGAGAAAGCAGTCTCTTTGGGAAAATAAGCTATCACATTCAGAAAAAGATAATAAAAGGAAAATGGATCCAATATTATATCATTTACAAAATTAATCCTAAATAGATTAAAGGCTTAAGACATGAAACCGTAAGAATTCTAGAAGAAAACAGGGTTAAATCTTCCTAACATGAGTCTTAACAATTATTTTTGGATATCATAACAAAATTCATGCACCAAAACCATAAGCAAAAGGGACTACATCAAATCACAAATTTTGTGCATCCAAAAAATTATTGAGTAAATGAAAAGGCAACCTGTAGAATGGTAGAAAATATTTGACTTTTTTCTCATTTTTGTTAGAATGCATTGCTACACACAATGATTGCAGTGAACTTGGGAACTGCGTGCATATAAACACGGCATCAAGTTCACATTTCATCCCTCTCCCTTCCTCTTTCTTAAACTCCCACTCCCTCTCTCATCCCCTTGACTACCATCATCTTGTCCACTTGACTCAATTACTGATTCATATATTGGGTTTCTCATGTTAGAGAAAGCATGCAATGTTTACCCTTCAGAATTTGACTCAGTTCACCAGGCACGATGGTCTCAAGTTGTATCCATTTATCTGCAAATGACTCAAATGTCTGTGTCTTTCTGGCACAGTAGTCCTCCATGTTTTTTGTATCCACTGGTCTGTTGATGGGCAATTTGGCACCCTCTACAATTCAGCTTTTACTTGTTCTGCTGCAATAAACATGGATGCACATGTACTGCTGTCATGCAGTGATTTTTAACTCTTTTGGAAAGATATCCAGCAGAGGGATAGCTGGATCAAATGGAATATCTCTTTCAGTTTTTTAAGGAATCTCCATACTACTTTCCATACCGGGTGTACCAGTTTACAGTCCCACCAGCAATATAAAAGGGTTCCTTTTCCCCTGCACTCCCATCAGCATCAATTGCTTTTCCTATTCTTAATAGAACCCTTCTCACTGGGATCATGGGGTAGCTCACTGTTGCTTTTATTTGCATTTCTGTAATGGCTAAGGATGTTGAGCAGCTTCTCATGTTCCTTCTGGCTGTTTGTACTTTTTTATCTGAGAACTGTCTATTCATTTCAATTTTCTGCTTTAAAATTGGGTCTTTGATTTTGAAGGTTTTTTTTTTTCTTCAGTTCTTTTTACAGTTTCAAATTTGGCCCCTTTTCCAAAATGTAAGTGGTAAAATTTTTTTCCAATTCTGTTGGTTCTCTCTTCACTCCGTTGTTTCCTTTGCAGCGCAGAAATGTTTTCATTTCATACATTCCCCTTTGCTAATTCTGGGAGTTATTTCTTTTGCTTCAGGTGTTCTATTGAAAAAGTCTTTGCCCATGCCCATACCATCAAGAGTTCTACCTATTTTGGCCTCCAGGAGGTTCGGTCTTTCTATTTTAATACGTAGGTCTTCGATCCATTTTGACTTGAGTACACGATGGTAGATGTGGGTCTAGATCACTCTTCCACGTGTGGATAATGGGCTCTCCCAACATCATTGGCTGAAGAGGCTATCTTCTCCAATCTATATGTATTTCACCCCATTGTCAAAGAACGTATGACTGAAGGTACTCGAGGTTGTCTCTGAAGCCTCAATTCTGTTCCTTTTGTTGACATGTCTTTATTTCTGATAGCGTTTTTTGTCATTGTTGCTTTGTAATATAACTTAATGTCTGGAATTGTGACGCCACCTGCTTTTGCCTCATTAAGCAGAATTGCTTTGGCTACTCTGGGTCTCTTGATTTTATATGAATTTTGGATTTTTTTTCTAGCTCTGCAAAAAATATTGTTGGTATTTTCATAGGAATTGCACTGAAGCTATAAGTCAGCTTCGGCAGTATAGCCGTTTGGACAAGATCCTGCCAACTGAGAAACAGGAGATGTTCTTCTATTTTCTAAAGTTCTCTTCAATTTCTTTTTTAAGAATAATGTACTTTTCATTGTAAAGGTCTTTCACTTCCTTGGTTAGATTTATTCCTCGATAAATTTTTGAGAATGTGTATATTTGTCCCATCACTTTCTCCTCAGTGAGCTCGTTGTTAGTGTAAAGGAATGATATTGATTTTTTGTATAAATTTTGTATCCTGTAACTTCGCTGAATTTGTTAATTAGTTTCAACAGCCCCTCGGTGGATTTTTTGAGGTGTCTTCTATTTAGAAAACCATGTCATCTGCATATAATTTAAATTTAAAGTCTTTCTTTCCAGTACGTATTTTCTTATTTCATTCTCTAGCTTGATTGCTCTGCCTAGGGTTTAGAATAATATATATATATATATTAAACAGTAGTGAGAGTGAAGAGCCTTTTCTTGTTCCTAACTTCAGGAGAAAGGTTTCAATTTTTTCTCATCTAGTATAATATTAACAGTAGTTTTGGCATAAGTGGATTCTATCAGTTTGAGATCAATTCCTTCAGTATCTGTTTTCCTCAGGGTTTTTAGCATGAATGGATGTCAGATTTTGACAAAGGCTTTTAATGCATCTATTGAGATGACGATGAGATTTTGTTCTTTTATTTATGTGGTTTACTTCATCAATCAATTTACACATGTTCAAGCATTCCTGCATCCATGGGAAGAAGCCAGATCGGTCATAGTGAATGATCTTTTTAGGATTTGTTGAGTTCCATTCACTAGTTTATTGAAGATTTTTGCATTTATGTTCATTAGGGAGAATGACCTATATTATTTACTTTTCTTGTTAAATCCTTGTCTGGTTTTGGTATCAGGGTAATCCTGGCTTCCAGAAAAAAGTTTGACAATGTTCCTTCTCTTCCAATTTTATGGAACAGTTTGAGAAGTATTTGTGATAGCTCCTCTCTGAAGTACTAATAGAATCATGCAGTGAATACAGCCGGTCCCGGAATTTTCTATGTAGGTCAAGACTTTATTACTCAATTTCCATACTTGTTATGGATCTACTCAGTGTTTAGATCTTCTTATTTTGGCTTGGAATTTTGTGTATGTCTAGGAATTTGTCCATTTCTTTTAAAATCGCTAATTTGTTCGAGTATCAGTTTCCAAAACACTTCCTTAGAGTTCTCTGAATTTCCGCAGTGACTGTTGCGATTTCACCTTTTTCATTCCCAACTGCATCCATACAGGTTTCTTCTTTCATTTTCTTTTGGTTAGTTTAGCCACAGGTTTATCAATCATACTTATTCTTTCAAAGAACTCTTTAACTTGCTGGCCTTTTTCGATTGTTTTTTAGTTTCAATGTCAATAATTTTTATAATTTCTTTTCTTCTATGACTTCTAGATTTTGGTTGTCCTTGTTTCCCTAGGACCTTCAGGTGTAACATTAGGTTGCTTATTTGGGATTGGTTTGTTTTTTCTCTTTAATCTATAAATTCATAGCTACTGATTTCCCTTTTAGAATTACTTCCATTGTATCCCACAGATTCTGATGCAATGTCCTTCCATTATTTGACTGTAGGAAGTTTTTAATTTCTGCTTTTTTCTGTGACACATTGCTTGTCTAATTGTTCCATTGTGCAGCTTATCTCTAATATTTCTTTGTTAATTTTTTGTCTATTTTGACAGTAGAGTATTGAAGTCTCCTACACCAACTGTATCAGGACCTACTTGTCCACTCATGATTGGTAGTTTGTTTGGATCTTGAATATCCCCCCAAAGCCTCATGTATTTGCATCTAGTTGGATAACAGTGGAACTGCATGTTTTTGGGATACGTGGTCTGACTAGAAGGAGGAGATGTCTGGGTCTTGACCTGGAAGGATTGTGCCAACTTGTTGTGATTGGGAGGTGCCTAGGGCAGAGCTCTCAGGTATGTGTTATTCATTTGTGGGAGAGAAAGAAATGTTATTATAGCTTCATCCTGGGAAAACTCCGGCCTCACCTGAGTCTCTAGACATCTCAACTGGCTCTTTCCTCACTTGGTTGTCTGTCTACAATACCATGAATAGGTCTTCAGCCTCTGCCATGTGCTTTCACTTGGCAGCTGCCCCATCAATAAACTACAACTGTGTGATATTTTGAAACTATGAGCTAAAACAAATCTTTCCTCACTTAAATTGTGGATGTTAGTTATTTTATCCCAGCAACGAAGACAGAAATACTAAATGACCTCATTTAAATGTGGAAATCAAAAAGATCATAGTCTTAAAGGCAGAAAATAGGATGGCAGATCTGGGGCTGGAGGTTGGTGATGTTGGTCAGAATAAAATCTTTGTGCATTTCTAAATCTAATGTATAGCAATGATAGTTATAGTTAATATTTGTGCATTTTATGCTTAAAATTTCTATGGAAATCTGTGTTCTTACTAAAATGAAACAAAATACATATCTAAGGTAATGGATGATAAATTAACTTGATTGAGGCAATCACTTCATAATGTACATGTATATCAAATCAACATATACTGCACCTTAAGTAAATGTTATTTTTGTTTGTCACTTATACCTCAGTAAAGCTAAAAATAGAAATAATAATCACATTTGAAAGAAGTACTTAAAAACACAAGACGCAGTGAAAATTTCAAGAAAGTTAGCTAGTACTTATCTATACGCCTGAGCAAAATTAACACTGTATTAAGAAAAATAACACAAGACTCCTTATCACATACTAGCCACGATGTCTACCTGCACTAAAGAATTATTAGTGAATGCCTACTTCCAGTAATGATAAAATTGCTTCCAGAAGTAGTAATTACAAAACCTGGACAAAATTTGGCGACTTAAAAAAAAACACTATATATTTTATGGTACTGGAGCATGACAGTCGAGTAACGTCCCTCTGAGAAAATATTTTGAGCCCTACTACATCAAAATGTCACCTTAGATTAGAAAAATCTTTACATTAGTAATTGAATTAAAATTAAGTCATTAAGGTGAGCTTTATCCAATAAGATTAGTGCACTTATAAGAAAGAAAATTTGGACATAGAGTCATACACGAAAGACTACATCATCATGAAAAAACCAGGCAAGGCTCTTACAAGCCAAATGCTGCCAAAGATCACGAGCAAATTATCACAAGTGAAGAGAAAGAGCCAGAACAAATTTTCTTCTCACAGTTTCAGCAGGAACTGAACCTGCCAACACATTGATCTCAGGCTCCTAGCCTCCAAAACTATCAAACAATAAATGTTCGCTGTTTCAACCACTCAGTCTGTGGTACTCTGGACAACATAGCAAGTAGTGGAACAAGAGCTGGCTGAAACTTAGAGGAATTGATCCTTTATAAAACAAAGTGCAGTAGGTTAGATTTTCCTTGTGTGGCTTTTCACCAAAGGCCACTTTCTGGTATGTGTCATGCATAGTAAGAGAAACACGGAAGTTGGAATTTGAAGAAAGTAAGAGAAGAAATTATAGTATGAATGGGGCTTCGCAGAAAGGTAAGCCCTTATATAAAAATATAAATTATACCCAGCTTTTGACTGCCACTGAAATGCACATATGTAAAAAAACCTTAGGGAGCCTGGTGAAAATGAAGTTAAAAAGTCTTCTAGAATGCTTCAGCTACTAAGCACCACAGGGAAGACACAGGAGTTTAAATACAGCCCAATTAACTTCTGGCTAGCACAAAAATCAACACTTGATAGAAGAAATAGAAGAATTCAAAATCTCTAAGCCAGGTTGTTGTGGTTTGGATCTGGAATGTCCCACAAAGCCTCATGTATTTGGACATTGTGGAGTATCTCTGGAACCGTGTGCTATTAAGATATGAGTCCTATTTAGAAGGGATGGGACGCTGGGCTTGATCTAGAAGGGGTGGATCACTGGGACAGGACCTGGAAGGATAGATGCTCGTTCTTTCCTCCTTGCTTGCACTCTTGCCTTCCTTTCTGCTACACTGTGAACAGCTATTCTTCCACCTGGGCCCCTGCCATGTGCTTCCATCATTGGCAGCTACCCATAAATGGACTGAGACCATTGGAACTTATGAGCTAAAATAAACCCTTCCTCCCTTAAGTTGTGGACATCGGGTATTCTGTCCTAGAAATGAAAAAGTGCCTAAGACTCATGTCATATCTACAGTGCCCAGTTTATAACGAACCTATTAGATAAAGATATAAGAATATATTTTAGGATCAAAAGAGAAACTATTAAATAAAAAAGTACCAAATTTCTCCCTCTTTTATTGGAGATAATTTTGCTGAATGTAGCAGTCTGGTTTGGTATTTATGCTGTCTTTGCATAGAAGGAAAAATTAAAATTTTTCATGATAAAGAAAATCTAAAGAAATTTGCATCCACCAGACCAGCACTGAATAAAATACTTAAAGGAAACTTAGAGAAAGGGAGACCGACAGTAACAAAGATGACAGAGAAAAGAAAACAACAGAAAGAGAAGAATGAATAGACAAGAGAGTGGGTCAAGCGAATAATACTGAAGCATTATAAAGATGGCAGAACATAGCAAACATTATCTCAATAATAACCCTGAATATTAATGGTCTTAACTCATCTATTAAAAGACACAGACTGGCAGACTAGATCAAAAACTATAAACCCACAATTAGCTGCTTACAAGAGACAACTTTACCAATAAGGAAACATACAGACTGAAAAAAAAGGATGGAATTATATATTTCATGCAATGGAACCTAAAAAACAAGCCAGAGTAACTATACTATTCTTAGGCACATCAGGCTTCAAACCAAAACAGATTAGGATACACAAAGACAAACATTATACATTAATTAAGGAAAAAACACAAGAAAAAATTACAATCATTAATATATATATGCTCCCAACTCTGGAGCACCCAGTTACATAAAACAGATATTAGATGTGAAAAGACGTGAAGGTGCTAATACAATCATAGTAGGGGACTTTAATACTCCACTACTACAGATAAACAGGTCAACTAGACAAAATCCACAACGAAATACTACGGTTAAATGACACTATGTATAACTTGGACTTAACAGATATTTATAGAGTGTGCCACACAACATCAACAGAGTACACTTTCTTCTCAGCAGCACATGAGATATTTTCTAAAATAGATTATATTATAAACCATAAAGCATGATTAAATAAATACAAAGGAGTTGAAATTCTTTGCTGACTCTCAGATCATAGTGCAACAAAATTGGAAACCAATAGCAAAAGAAAAAGCAGAAAATACACAAATATGTGGAAATGAAATAACTTACTACTGAATAAACAATGGATCACAAATAAATCAGGGAAGAAATCAAAAACTTTCTGTTAAATGATGAAAGAGGTACATCATACCAGAATCTATGAAACACAATGAAAGCAGTCCTAAGAGGGAAATTCATAGTCATAAATACACACATTAAAAGAACAGAACATTCTCAAATAAGCAATCTAATAATATACCTCAAAGTTCTAGAGAAATGAGAGCTCTCTAAATAAAAAAGCAGAAGAAATTACGAAGAGCAGAAATTAATGAAATTAAAGCTAAAAAAATTCAAAGAGCTGGTTCTTCAAGATAAATAATATTGGCAAACCTCTAGCTAAACTAACCAAAAGAAGGGAAGAAATAAACATACATCAATGCAATTAGAAATGAAAAGGATGAAATTACAAGAGACACCGCAGAAATACAGAAAATTATAAGGAACTATTTCAAACAATTATATTCCAACA
>PVKB01008201.1:0-20191 GCA_004027205.1 Ctenodactylus gundi | reverse complement strand
GGAGCTTTGCTCTCCACTCCTCTCCTGCTGTTGCTCGCCATTTCAAAGCTATCTTTCAACCTACTGCCAAATAAGTGCCACTCCATACCCAAGTCCTTGGGAGAATGTCTTCAACTAAACTGGTCCCTGGTGTCAAAAATGCTGGGGACCACTTCCACTAGTAGCTACGTGAAAAGCTGGCAACAAAATTGCTCTTTCTCTCCATATACATACACATGTACCTATATGTAATAAGAGAAATGGAAAGAACAATGAATAATATAAAATTATTTTTAATGATTATATGAGGAAGTCTTGGAATGATATTTACTCTTACCTTTTAGAATATATGTTTCCTGCATTTTCCCAAAACAGATAAACATATATTTCTCAACTTATATATAAGGAGGCTAGGTCCTGATAAATGCATCAGAAAGTGAAAATGCTGTATGTCAAAAATGTATTAAATATATCGAACCTTCTGAACTGTAGCTTGGAAACATGGCACACTGTAAAAATATCAGTTGCTTTCCCTTGTAATCACAGAGCCGACAGCAAAGAAGGGGGGGTCTTTTTTTTGAGACAGATTTTCAATAAATTGCCCAAACTGGCACTGATCTCACCAACATCCTGCTGAAGCCTCCTGAGAGCCTGGGTTGAGGTGTGCACCACCATGTCTGGAGGTCAAAGCACAATTTCTACTGAATGTATATGGCTTTTGCATCATTAAAATGTAAAAAAAGAAACCCTAAAATGAAAATACAGTTGAACAAAACCCACAAACAAGATATAATTTTTCTTACCTTAGCTCTGACTGTGTTTCCAAGACAAAGAAAGCTCTGACCTTTGGTCAAGCCACTGTTTAACAGGGAGTGGGAACTGTGTATGAGTGGGGGGGTCTTCCTACAGTTCTAAATTTATACACAGTGAGTCATTAAGAAAGTCCTTAATTCCTGAACCTCATGTCTCTCTTGTAAAATAGGGAACGGTCAATACCCAGTTGCTGGTATTATTACAAGAGGAAAAGAAATGGACATGTGTGGCACCTACCAGGGTTTCTACAACCAGAATATGTGCCCAACACATCAGCCACTTTACCCTGATATAGTTATCAGTATTGTTATTATTAAAGTCATTAGACTTCTGTTCTGATATTTCTCAAACACTGGACCAGTTTACAATTTTAATCCCAGAGTTATTTTTGTGAAGAAACAAACTATAATTAATAGTATAGTAATGGATGAGTGCATTCTCCCTTTATACAAGATAGAAAAATTAATAAGGTGCTGGGAGTAGTAGTGGACTACTAGGAGCATGTGTGTGGGATGGAGTTTGATGTCCAGCACCACCTCTACCACAGACATCCTCAGGACCACCTCCACAACAAAAACAAAAGCAAAAACAAAACAACAATGAAACAACAACAAAGACAACAACACACCCTTTCCAGGTAGTGACAAAGTATTGATCAATTCTTGAAAATTTTTGTTTTCTTAACAAGTGTTCTGTGGAGTCCAAGAAAACAGGACTCTGAAGTCAGTCACAGTTGCTGTGTGGCATGTCTGTGGCTTTGGATGGACAAGCTTTTGCCAACTGTTGTTAGGAATGCAAAATGTGAGAGGATCGGGAAGCTCTGAATAAAGGTAGGACCTATAGCATTCTATTAAGCCTAAGGTTCTTCAGTTTATAACCAAGAGACCCTCCTTTTCTGATGTAATCACTAGTCATCTCCTGAGTAGAATTTTCTTGGAATTCTCTCCGAGATATAATATTCTAAGTAATGGATCATAAAAGAACTAGGGAATATAATATCAAAATCTTCAAATGGCAATGGAAGCACATTGTCTTAGTTTTTTCTTGTTGCTGTGACAGAATATACAACACTCACAATTTACGGGAGGAAAGACTAATTTAGCTCACAATTTCAGAAGATCTCATATAGTCCATTCATGGGCAGCCAGCAATGGTAAAGGCACAGGGTAGAGGCTGAAGAGCTGCTCACCCCATTGAAGACAGAAAGCCAAGTAAAACAGGAGCAAGCCTGTACACTCAGGCAGGGCTAGAGCTTTCCCAGCAACAATGTTTCTTCTTGCTTCCTTTACTTAGTTCAAGATGCCATTTGGGTCTCCCATACCCAGGGTGGGTGACCCTCCCTTAGTTCCTGATACACAAGTCAATAACAGAAATCTGAAAGACTTGCCCTGGACAGTCTCAAATCCCAACAAGTCGACACAATCCTTTGCGGTCAAACCCCAAGCAACTGACCTTTCCAGCCAAGCTCTACCTTTCAACAGCACATGGTTCCACAGTTACCCCACTACATCCAAATCCATTAAGGATTCTGAGGGACACTCCAGATCTAAGCCATAGCAGACATCATATCAGAATATATGGGACATGATGTAAGTAGTACTAAGAGAAAAATTTGTAACTATGAATTCACATAAGAAAAAAACCAGAGCAATCTCAAATAAACAACTTAATGATGTAGCTCAAAATCCTAGAGAAACAAGAACAAGCAGAATTCAAAAGCAGTAGAAGAAAAGATAAGAATCACAGCAGAGATTAATAAAATTGAAAATAAAAACAATACAAGAGATTAATGAATCAAAGAATTGGTTCCATGAAGGATAAACAAGATAGATAAACCTCTAGCCAAACTCAACAAAGGAAGGGGAAAAAAATAGGTATCAATAAGGTGAAATCACAACAGACAGTGTTGAAATAAAGAGGATAAGAAACTATTTTGAAAACCTATTGTTGTGGTTAGGATCTGGAGTGGCCCCGAAAAGTCTCATGTATTTTAATGTTATGGATTGTCTATGGAACCATGTGCTGTTGGTGGATTGGGGTCTAGTCTGGAGGGGTGGATTACAGTTAATTTAGGATTAAAAGTGTGTGAGTTAGGATTAAAGGCATGTGAGTTAGGATTAAAGGCATGTACATTAGGATTAATGGTGTGTATTGGCCACACCTTCCACACATGGATGCAGGAGGGGCTGGTCACTGGGTGGAGACCTGGAAGGATATATAAGGTGCCTTCCTTGGACTGGAACTGGGACTAGTCTCAACCTGCCTTCCTGTTTGTGATGTCCTGAGAAGCTGCCGCCACCTCTGCCTCTGCCATGTACTTCGATTGCTGCCAGCCATCCCTGAATGGACTGTGACCTTCTGAAACTGTGAGCTAAAATAAACCTTTCCTTTCCTAAATTTGTGGGTCTCGGGTATTGAGTCACAGCAACAAAAAGTAACACACCTATGTTCCAATAAATTTAAGAACCCCGAAGAAATGGATAAATTCCTAGACACATATGAGATATCAAAATTGAACCAAAGACATAAAAACCTTGAATACAGCAATAATCAGGACCAAAATTGAAGGAGTAGGAATGAGTTTACCAACAAAGAAAAGGACACGATGCATTCCCCACAGAATTTTATCAGAACTTCAGGGAAGAGGTCATGTCAATGCTTCTCAAACTTTTTCATAAAATTGAAAGAAAAGAAACACTGCCAAACTCCTTCCTGGAAGCTAGCATTACTTTGATACCCAAATTAGATAAAGACTCAACAAAGAAAGAAAACAATTTCCTTAATGAATACAGATACAAAACTAGTTAACAAGACATTTGAAAACAGAATGTAACCAATTACTAAAAATATTATATACTATAACCAACTTGCTGTCATCCCAAGGATGCAAGGATGGTTCAATATACTTATACCAATAAATATAATTCACTACATAAAAGCAAGCACAAAAAACACATGATTATCTCAACAAATGCAGAAAAAACTTTTGACAAAATACAACATCCTTTCATGATTAAAAAAAAAATTATCCTTGAGGAAAACAGATACAAAAAGATCTTAGCTTCCAGTCAAGATGGGGGCTGAGTAACACAGCTATGCAATGTCTCCTCAGGGACTCACTTAAAAAGTTGAGATTATAAGTAAAAACTGACTGTTCAACTTAGCTAGGAAAAAAAAGGAGCACCCCCAACAATTGAAAGAAGGCCACAGGAAGATCCAAAATCCTGAAGACACACTGAAAGTAGAGGAAAACAGCAGGCCAGGAAGCTGCCTCAGGCCAACCAAGAGCAGCCTAGCCACTGGCATCTGCAGATGGAGTAAATCCTAGAGCCTGGAACCTCTGACCAGGTAAGTGTGGATCTGGGATAAATGGGAACTGACAGCAGGTGGTAGCCCTATCCTCCAAAACCAAGCCTGCCGGTAGTGCATACTGCAAATGCAATGTGAACTTCCCATAGGAAAGGCCTTGTGGAGCCTAGATCAGAAGCAGCACTTGGAAATCATGACAGGCAGTGATATAAGCAGGAGTCATCTCAAAAAAACGAAACAATGCCCCCCCCCCCAAAAAAAAAAAATAAAACAGAGCCCAGAACTGAATTCTTTAGATTAAAAGAAAGCTCAGAAGAACACATAAAGGTTTTTGGGATCACTCTTAAACAGTGCTTAGGAAGAAACGGGCACAAGAGACAGTTATGAAGCGGACAGAAAGGCCACTGGCCCCCTGAATGGCTCAAGTGTAGTGGGAGCACCTCCAGGGGTGGAGAGCCCCACCCTCAGGGGAGGGAAGCCAGGACAGGTGGGAGAGTTTGCTGAGGGGGCTGGAGGTGATCATGACACCTCAGAGGGCACAAGGTTGTTAGGTCCTCCCTCATTGCCTACTCCCAGCACAGAACTCAGAGAAATTTTGGCTCCCTGTTCATACCCATTCAAAGCTGTTAGGCCTTTATAATGAAGTCCCTCAACAACAGAAACATGGGAAGAAGAGGAGGCAAGAGGATCCCACAGAAATGCTTGAGACCCCCGAAATTAATGTCATGGACCCTGAAGTAGTGGAACTCAGAGGGAAGAAAGTCAAAAAGCAAATAAATGAGTCAAACAGCCAGTACAAGCAATATATTCTCAAAGAAATGCAAGCAATGATCAGGGGGCTTAAAGAGGAACTTACTACCCAAATCGTGGTCCTAACTGAGACAAAGCTTAGTGAGCATATAGAAGCCACAAAAAAAAAGTTGGCTGAGGGAAAGAAACACTGTGATACAGAAGTGGAAATTTTGGAAGAAATCTAGCCGAAATTCAGGATGTGAAAAATATAGACTTGAAAGCAGGAGAAGTCAACTCAAACATCACAAGGACAGAACTTCAGACCTTGAAGACAAGGCTGAAGAAACAAATGCCATAATTAGACACAACTCCAAAGTTAGAAATGAGCAAAGTGGCTGGATACAATAGCTAATGGATGATTCAAAGATAACCAATCTCAGAGTTATGGGTGTGGGAGAAAGAGTAGAAGACAGCATGGAAAGATTAGTGGGCTTAAAGGACTACTATACAAAGAATTTATTCATTGAAATCATGCAAGAAAATCTCCCAAATCTAAGAAAAGAAATTAATTTTCCAGTACAAGAAGCTTATAGAACACCAAATAACCAGCAGTAAGACTCACCAACACATATCATAACCATAATCTGAGAATATAATGTAAAAAGTAAAATTTTTAAAGCAGTGAGAGAAAAACACGCAACATTTTTACCAAGACAGGCTCATTCAAATGATCATAGATTTCTCAACGCAAGCTTTAAAGGCCAGGAGAGCTTGGAGCAAAATATTTCAAGCATTAAAAGACAGCAAGTGTCCACCCAGACTGTTGTATCCAGTAAAATTATCCCTGAAAATTGAAGGGGTGGAAAATTTTCATGATCAAGAATCCTAAATATGCAACCATTAGGGTAGGATTGCTGAAAATACTTGAGCAAATCTTTGAGACAGTCAGACAAGCAGCACCAAAGAACAAAGAGGAAAGGAAACATCTAAAGAGTAGTCAGCTATTAGTTCAATCTGTAACTTTTGAATTTAGTTTTGAATTTCATACTCTGTAACTAAATTTGTAATAATGATGTTACTCATTTCTTCCTGCTCCTCTCCTGGAAAGAACTCTTTAAAAATTCTGAAATAGCTAAGTATGCCATTATCTCTATTACTTTATGTATAATATTCTTTTGTGATATGCTTAATTTCATTTAATGTAGTGATTCATTTATTTGGTCTTTGATACAAGGTTAGCCTAAGAAATCTGATTGATGTAATGATAAACTGAATGTCTTTTGTATAGCAGCACAATTGATAATAGCCAGATCTTGAAAGAAGCCAATATACCTGAGTACAGATGAATGGATAAAGAAGATGCGGTATACACAGACAATGGAGTATTATTATGCCGTTAACAATGACATGTTTGAGTCATTTTTAGGAAAATGGATGCAGCCTGAGACCATGTTCAGCAAAATGAATCAGACCCAGAAAGTCGAAAAAAAAGAGACGTGGAATGAAGTAGGAAGATGAACTTTGTAGAGAGTAAAAAGCAAAGGGGATTGTTTGTGTGAGGGTGGGAAGAGAAAGGAAGATAATATGTTAATTTAAAAAAAGAACCAAATGGGGGTGATAGTGGGAGTTAGGGTGGAGTGGGAAGTTGTGGGAGTATGAAAAGGGGGGAGGGGAAGGGATTGTAATTTTGACATGATATATATGTACACAAAATACTCAAGTCCAATGTAAATATTATGTATTGCATATAATACATATGTACATATATACATATACATACACACATTATATGTGTGTGTGTGTGTGTGATACACACACACACACAAACACAGGGGAAAAAAGAAAAAAAGGATATTACCTCTAGTTGATAAAAATAATTTATGACAGTCCTACTGCCAATATAATCTTAAATAGAGAAAAAAATAAAAGCATTTGCCCTGCAATCAGTAATAAAACAAGAATGTCCACTCTCACCATTTTTGTTCAACACAAGGCTCAAATCCTGAGCAGCAGCAATAAGGCAAGAGAATGGAATAAAAGGAACACAGAAAGAAAAGAAAGAAGTCAAGCTGTCCTTATTTGCAGGTGACTTGACCTGTTACATAAAGGACCCAAAAAACTCAGCCAGAAGATTCTTAGAACTAACAAAATATAGCCAAGCTGCAGGTTATAAAATTAATATAGAAAGCTCAATAGCATTCCACGACAGCAACAATGAAAACACAGAGAAAGTGATCTCATGCACAGTAGCCTCAAAGAAAATTAAATATCTAAGAATCAACTTAACTAAGGATGTGAACAACATCTACAATGAAGAACTGCAATATTCTGACAAAAAGACATTTAAGATAATATTAGAAAATGGAAAAGACTTCTGCTCTTGGATAGGTAGAACTAATGTTGTCAAAATAGCCAAACTACCAAAACTGATACACAGATTGAATGCAATCCCAATCAAGATATCAATAGCATTTTTCACCGAACTAGAAAAATGACCCAAAAATTTATATGTAACTACAAGAAACCCTGAATAGTCAGAACAATTCTCATCAAAAAACAAACAAAAACAAAACAAAAGAGGAATCACAATACTGGACATCAACCTTCCTTACAAAGTAACAGCGATAAAAACCAAATGCTACTGGCATGAAAACAGACAGGCAGACCAACGGAACAGAACTGAGGATGTAGAGACAACTCCAAGCATCCTTAGCCATCTGATCTTTGACAAAGAGGCCACCAACAGCATTTACTAGAGAAAAGATAGTCTCTTTAACAAATGGTACTGGGAAAAGTGTTTATCCACACGCAGAAGAAAGAAACTAGACCCACATCTTTTGCCATGTTCCAAAATCAAATTAAAATGGATCCAAGACCTAAATATTAAAATGGAAATACTGAATCTGAGAAGAAAAAAATAGGCAAAACCTGTGAAGACACAGGTGTAGGCACGAACTTTCTCAATAAAACACATAAAGCACATGAGATAACACCAAAAATCAACAAATGAAATTATATCAAACTAAAAAGCTTCTGCATAGCAAAGGAAATAACCAACAGAATGAACAGAGATCTAAAGGAATGGGGAAAAAATTTGCTGGTTACTCTTTGGACAGAGGACTGTTACCTAGAATATACAAAGAACTGAAAAAAGATTAGACTCACATAAGATGTGATCAAAACATGGACAACTGAATTGAACAGACAGTTCTTAGAAATCTGAATGGCCAATAAACACATTAAAAACTGGTCAGCATCTTAAGCCATTAGAGAAAGGCAAATCAAAGCACTCAGTTTCCATCTAACTCCAGTAACAATGGTTGATTATGGGAGCTGGAGGAATGGCACAGTGGTTAAAGTACTTGCCTAGCAAGTACACAGCCCTGAGTTCTGTTCTATTCTCCAGCACCATATAAGCTGGGCATGGCAGCACATGCCCTGTAATTCTGGCACTCAAGAGGCTGAGGCAGGAGGACTGCCGTGAGTTCAAGACCACCCGGGCTCCATAGTGAGTTCAGGACCAGCCTGGGCTAAAGAGTGAGACCCTGTCTCAAAAACAAAACAAGCAAGCAAGCAAACAAACATTAATAAACAAACAAGAAAGGCTGGTATCAAGAACTCAAAAAAAAAAAAAAAAACAAATGTTGGCTGAAGGGAGGAAAAAGGAACCCTTTTATATTTTTATATTTTTTGGTGGGACTATAAACCATTATGGAGAACAATATGGAGATTCCTTAAAAAATTGAACATAGCTATCCTATTTGACTCACCTATTCCTCTTCTGGGTGCCTTCCCAAAGACACCATCACACGACACTGACACATGCACACTTATGTTTACAGCAACATGTTTCAATAGCTAGGTCCTGGGAGCAGTTGCTGTGTCCAGTGCCAGATGAATGGAGTAAGATGTGGTACATTTACACAACAGAGTACTACTTTGCCATAAATAAAAATAAATTTGAATCATTTGCAGGAAATGGATGCACCTTGAGATTACTATGCTTAGTGAAATCAGACACAGAAGGTTAAACATCACATGGTTTCTCTAATATAAGAAAACCAAACCACAGAAAAAATGAGCAATGTAAAAAGTGAGAGACTTCGTGGAGAGGGAAAGGAACATTAGGGGGATGGACAAGAATGAGGGAAGTAGAAATGATCAAATGTGATACGTAAATGCACCAATTTCTCAAGGTTCTTGTTATTATTATATGTTACAAATACATGCTAATATAATAACAAAGGAGAAAAGCTGTTCTATATACATAGCTTTAGAAAAGTTCTGTTTTAATTCAGTGTTGGTTGTTTATAGATTTAGAGGATGCTCCTGCTAATTTTAAAAGTCTGGACAGATGACATTCTTATATTTTAATTAGATTCCTAGATAATGGATACTTATGTGCTAATAAAACATTCAGTGTCATGAATTCAGCTTATCTACTATTTTTACAAGTAGACATGGCCACTGCTGCTTTCTGAAGCTCACATAATCACATAAATGACTCCTACCTATTGGGGACAAACTGGCGCATAAAGTAACATATGGGGTTGGGGGCACAGCTTACTGGCTCAAGCATTTGCCCACTAGGTGCAAGATCTTGGGTTCGATCCCCTAGTGCCACATAAACATTAGCTGGGCATGGTGGTGCACACCTCTAATTGCAGTACTTAGGAGGCTGAGGCAGGAGGACTCTGTGAGTTTGAGGCAAGCCTGGGCTACATAGTAAATTCAGAACAAACTGAGTCTATAGAGGGAGACCCTGGTTCAAATATAAATAAATCAATAGAAAACACAAAAAGAAAAAAAAGAAAGAAAAACTTTTGAGCCAGTCATGGAGGCATACACTTGTAATCTTAAGCACTCTGAAAGGCTGAAGCAGGAGGACCCCAAGTTCAAGCTCTAATGGGGCAATTTAGTAAGACCATCTCAAAATAAAAGGATAAAAGAGCTGGGGATGTAGCACAGTGCAAAGCACTGGGTTCAATTTTCAGTGTTGTCAAAAAGAAAAGGAAAACAAAACCTAACTTACTGTACCAGGTCTATGTTCTTCCCAACATAACTCATACCTAACTGTTCATTTTTGCATAAAGTTTCATTTTGTCACAGAAGAAACATGTTTTCTTTAAAAATCCATCTCATTAAAATATACTTACACAGAAGATTAAATACCATATGGTTTCTCTAATATGAGAAAACCAAACCATAAAACAATAAAAGAGAGATGGAAGAAAGCAAGAATATGGACTTTTTGGAAAGGGAAAGAGAAGTGTCGGGGGGAGAGGGGGGTAGGGCTCACAAGGGGAACCAGATGTGATATGTAAATAAGAGAATAAAATAAACTTAAGCAGTAAAGTAGCTGTATGTCAGGGAAGTGGCATCCTAAGCTTGCATTTCCAAAAGTTTTATGCAAGTTTTCATTCTAGAATATTTTAATATAAATGTCTAATTAAACATAGAGAAAAAGGGCATACATATGAAGTAATTAAAACCTATGGTATGTACATAGCTTGGGTAGAGCTTGTGCTTAGCATGTGAGTCCCTGGGTTTGATCCCTACTACCAAAAGGAAAAACGCCCAGCGTAATAACGCTGTGCCAGAATAAATGACTTGGGGCTACTTTAACTCACAGACTGCACAGAATGAATGTGCAGAATGACTTGGATCATCAGGTTTACGTCTACTCGGATTCTGGATACAAAGATCCATCATCCTTCTCTGTGGCTGGAGGGTGCAGAGAAGCTGGCCAGGCTGCCCTTTGGCCGGTACCTGGTTTGTGGGTTCTGTTGCCCAGGTTGGGCTTGAACTTGTGAATCATGAGGCCTTGCAATACTTTGTTCCTTCTAATGACTGAGTAACATTCCACAGTATGGATAAAGGACATTTTGTATATTTACTCACCAGTTGATGAGCATTTGTGGGTTTTTTTTTCACATTTCAGCTGTTAGAACAGCTGCTGCCATAAACACTGCATACAGGTTTTTTTGTGTGCGAACATAAATTTGCATTGCTTTGGATGAATGTGTAGTAGTGCAGTTGTGAGATCAGAGTAAGTTTACGTTTAATTCTTTAAGGATGGCTGTACCGTTTGATGGCCCCAGCAACGTCTGGGCAGTCACTTCACTGCATCCTCACTCCTGTTTGGTGGGCCACAGCTTTCACTCCAAGTGTCCTAATAGAAACACTGTAACAGTTCACTAGGGTCTTGACTTTTTTCCTCAGGGCTAGTGAGCAAGGTCCTAACTGACAGGATCTTTCTACCTGCCTATCTGTCATCACATGTATTTCTTTGGGAAAGGTCTCTGTGTACTTGGCTCAGTTCCTAGTTGGACTCTTTCTTTTTTCCTTAGTGTGTGTGTGTGTGTGTATGTGTGTGTATGTGTGTGTGTGTGTGCGCATGTGCATGCATGTAATACTGGGGGTCAAGCGTAGGGCCTGCATATTAAGCTATATACCCAGCCCATTTTCATTTTTGATTTTAGGCCATGGTCTCCCTAAATCTAAGGAGTGTCAGAGGATGGACTTAGACTTGTAATGCTCCTGCCTCAGCCTCCTGAGTGCTGAGATTACAGGCATGTGCTACCATGCCTGGCCTATGTGGTACTGGAAACTGAACAAAGGGCCTTACATTTGCTAACTGCTGTACTACTCCTCGAGACCCAGGCACAAGATTCATAATCATGTATCCTAAAATTTTGCTGAACTCACTTATTAGTTATAGAAGTTTCGTTTTTTCTTTTTGATTCTTTAGGTCATGTATGGTGGTACATATCTGTAATCCTAGATATTCAGGGGGCTAAGGTGTGAAGAATGTAAGTTTAAGGCCTGCCTGTACAACTTGGAGAGATTCTACTCCAAAATGCAGTGAGAAGAGGGCTGGGAATGTAGCTCACATTCAGCATGCACGAGGCCCTGAGTTCAGAAAATAAGTAAATAAATTAAAGAATTAGGAAGAAAAAGACAAAAAGAAAAAGAAAATAAAAGGTCTATATAGATTATACTGCCACCTGTGAACAGGGATCTGTATGCGTTTTCTTGCCTTATTGTGCTGGCCAGCCCATTTATTTTCTAAACACTCTGTCTGAATCTAACATTTTCCTTCCACAGTTTGCCAAGTCTGACAGAGAAAACAAATTGTGTGGACATCTAGGCCAGTGAATATAATAGGGAGCACATGGGGGACACGGCAGAAACCACGAGACAACAGGACACTGTAAATGCAGCAGGAAGAAAACAAGGATGACATTTAAAGGTCAAACCCACGCTGCAATCTCTCAAGTTCCTCTAAAATAATTCCTTTCCTCTCTCTCACACACACATGTATGCTCACACCCTAAGGATGAACCCACACTCAAGAAGAGCTGGGCCAGGACTCATAGAAACTGCAAATCAATATGAACCATTAGAGAAACAAACAAACAAACAAACAAACAAACAAACAAACAAACAAACAAACCCAGAACCATCCTATGCACATTTGCTTGAAACCACACCCTAATTTTACCAAATAGACTAGCTGTTCTGATAAATAAAAAATGGTGGTGGTAAAACATTCTTGAGTCAAACTTTTCTCTTATCCAAGTATTTGCAAAGACTGGGAAATTTCAAATAACTTTAGTTTTCCATACAGTCTTTTTTTTGACCAGCTCTCCTTACGTTGTTCAGGCTGGCCTAAACTCAAGTAGCTGGGAAGACACGTGTGCACAATCACACTTGGTCTCTCTATATAATTCTGTAAACAAACAATGAAGAAAGATGATTTCCTCTGGAAATAGGCTCACACTGCAGCTGCCATGATCCATCTGTTTGGAGGCTTTTATTGTAGCCCATCTCAGTAAAGCTTAGCCTGTTGGGAGGTTAGCAGAGACAAACTTTCCTATGAGAAAGGTAGATAAACCTGACAATCACCTTTCCTGGAGAAAATAAACACAGCCCGTGATCAGGTACAGCTACAGAGCTTTATAGGAGTACTTGCGATGGGTACAGGCACACACTCCTGTGACCAGCAGTATCTGTAGGATGTGATGAGAGATTTCCTTTAAAGCTGTGGCCAACTCTGCCAGTTTATCACAATGGCCACGCCTGTATGTGTGTACTCGTGGAGAATATATTTTCCCTTGAACAGCCATTGTAGAGACTCCCTCAAGAGGGATAAAACAAGGCTGGGGGACACCTCATGATTGATTGAACTTTAGGACTATAATAGAGACAAGGGTCACTCAAAAAGAAAATCCTGCTACCTCCTGTACGTCAAGATTTAGGGGCTGGAGGAATAGCACAGCAGTTAGAGCACTTGTTTAGCAAGCACCAAGGCCCTGGGTTTGATTTCCAGCACTAAACAAGGTGGGTGTGGTGGATATGCCTGTAATGCCAGCACTCAGATTGCTGAGTTTGAGGCCAGCCTGGACTACACAGTGAGTTCAAGACCAGCCTGGACCACAGAATGAGACCCTGTCTCAAAACCAAAAACAAAACAAGATTTAGGTGGTATACTGCCATCCCCACCAGTGGGCATTTGCTCTGACAAGCCCATAGGGAACAGTGGTGTGCAGAGGGTACTCTTTTCACCTGGAGTGCAGAAGTCCTGAGATTTCACTATCCTTTTCCTCCCTTGTAGGATCCTCCCATGTCTGATGCTGCTGTCACCCACCACAGCCATGTGTCTCTGGGGAGAAGGTGGCTTTGAATCTCCAGTCCTGGTGAGCCTGTGAGGCTCACAGTGGCTAGTGGAGGGCACAGCAACGAGGTGCATGTCTTCCTCTGAGAGCACAGCACTAGGTGTCAAAAACAGTCTACCATCTGTCCTGTGGGCTCATCTCAGTGTGGCTAACAGGTTTTCAATGATGCAAAGGACTTTGAGTATGGATTAGAATGAGACCAAATACGAAATGTGGACATTTCCAACTCATTTGTAATAAAAACAGCAATTATCTTCAAAAACATTTTCTGACTACTTTAATAATTATTAAATTCTTAAGAGAAGGTGGGTCTGGCAACCAGGCTTGTAATCTATGTACTCTGGGAGGCTGAGGCAGGAGTAGGATTACAAGTTTAAGCCTAGCCTTGGCAACTTAGCAACTTAGTGAAACCCTGTCTCAAAAAACAAAAACAAAACGAAACAACAACAAAACCTCAAAAACAAGAATAAAAAGTTAAGGTAGAAAAAATACTCTTAAAGTATAAAGGATAAAGAATAAGCACACAGGATATTTTTATATATAGAAAAGTTAACATCTTTTTTAGAATTAAAAAGAATCCATTTTCTTGCCTGTATGTTGTTCTTTGTGAGATATTCTAGAAGCTCTCACAATCTAAGTAGAAAACAGACAAAGGAATCAACCAAGGGAGATTGTCTTTAGGCCATCTCTGAAACAAGTTTCATAGGCTTAGTTCAATAGGCTGAAATGATGTCAACACACAGATGTTTCTCCTGGAGTTCACGAGAGCCAAGGTTCCCCTGGGGAGAAAGGTGCATGTAACTGAGGAAGCTTCATGTGAGTGGAGGACCTCAGTTGAGTGTATTGGCTGCCTGGACTTCTGCCTAGAAAGACAGCCCCCAGTTGCAGCGACTGGACTCATCCTGGGAAGAGGCTAAAACTCTTCTGTTTGGGACTAAAGAGGAGGCCACCAGGACAGAGAGTGATCAGGGATGTTCACAAAGAGGAATTTTAGAAATATATCCAAATAGATGAGAAAGGAAATGGGGTTCCTGACTCACTGCTTCTTGAAATTATGCTATATTTACATGTTTTTTTAGTGCAGCAAATGATTGACTATCTCTGGCCTCATAGTAGCTGATATTACTCATCTTGACTGGTAGATGATGAACATTACTTGGAAAACTAGCCATGCAAAAAGCGGCTAAGATTTCCACAAATTCCAGCCACTGGAACAAAAGAGTATGGAATGTGTCCCTCCTTGTGCACTAACCCATTAACTGATACAATCTGTGCGTGAGGTGGGGGGGGGGGGGCTTTTTCCCATCTGATATGCCTCCTCTAACTACTCCCAGATTTTCACAGGGCAATCTACACCTGCCTAAATCACTTTAAGTGTGGATGAAGTGGAATTTGCTCCAGGAGATATCAAGCACAAACCATGACACCAACAACAGAAGACAGAAAACAATAAGTAAGTCTGGCCCACTGACCTGTACATCTTCAGAGAGCTCTTAGCTACCTTTTAAATGAAAGGGGTATTATGGATATAGACTTTTCTTAAAATCTGTCATGCAGTTACTCATTTCTATGTACCTATGATTGTGGTAGTGCACAGAACTCCATCAGATGGTTCATCTGACAAATAGGATCTGTCAGGCCAATGGCTGTCAAAGTGGGGCCTGAAGGCTCCTGGAAGTGCTGCGAGGCTTTCAGGTGGCCTGCAAGGACAGAGCCATTTTCTCCTAGGTCCTTATTTTTCTTTCTCATTTTCATTTTCCCATGAACACACAGCAGAGTCTTCTATGGACCTGTGATGCACGAATTTACAGCAAACAATATTCACGCACAGGTGGCCATCCATCGTCTTCTTTAAATCACACATCAAAGTGATCCAAAAACATAAGATGATGCCACGCTCTTCAAACTAGATTTTTTTGTTTTACAAAGTTTTTTTTTCATAAAAAATGTTATTTATGTCAGCATGTGATGGGTTTACTTCTCCAGGACTTTTAGGTGTACTAACAAATGCTACATTTTTTAAAGTTTTAATTTCTAACATGGTAAATATTGATCAACATAAAACAACTTTGGGTTGAGCATGGTGGTACACACAACTATAAAATGGGGCAGTCACTTCAATAATCAGTTTGGCTGTGATTGAGCAATTGTACTCCTAAGTATTTATCCATAAAACTGTGAACTGATGTCCACACAGAACCTTGTGTGTATGCATAGCAGGATTATTCATGATGACTGAAATGTGAAACAACCCAAATGTCTGTCAGCTGATGAATGGATAAATATATCTATACAACAAAATAGATTCAGCCATAAAAATAAAAATATTCTTGTATAAGCTATATCACAGATGAACCTTAAAAACGTTCTGCTAACATGAAAGGTAACACACACAACCAGTCAGTGTGCACACTTGTACTCCCAGCACTCTGGGAGGCTGAGGCAAGAAGATCATAAGTTTGAGCCCACACTGGGCAAGTTAATAAGATCTTGTCTCAAAAAAGGAGAGAACCAGATATGAAGGGTCACACATGTATGATTCTATTTGGATGAATGGCCCAGAAAAAGCAAGTCCATAGGGATGGGTGGCAGAGTGGTGGCTGCCAGGGAATGGAGGAGTGGGCAGTGACTGTGATGTGGATGAGAGCTCTTTATGGTACAAGAAAAGTGCTTTGTAATTAGACTAGTGTGACAGCTGCCTAACCTTGTCACTATGATGAAAAACCAATGCTCTATAGTTTAAAATGGTACAATTTTTAGTATTTTATGATAATTTTGTGATAAATAACATCTCAACTTATTTCAAAAATATCATCTGGTTGGGGATGTAGCTCAGTGTGAAGGCTCTGGGTCCAATCCCTAATACATAAAAGAAAGAAGCAACTATAACTGCACAGAAGTTTCTAGCAATGAGACTTTCAGCCTCGCATGGAAACTTCATTGTTAAAACTGCTTAGCTCAATGCTTTTGCTGCAAACATTATCTTTCCTTCCCTAGCAGCCTCCACCCAAACTAATCTCAAAGCTTCCAGGAAACAATAGGCTGGGACTTCTGCAATAAAATAGTACTGCTGTTATCTTCACTAGAAAGCAGACCCAGAACCCCTGGGTAGTGTGAGGGCTGAGAGAATGAAGGAGAGAGACCAGGGAGAACAGGCTGACTGCTGCGGCCTTCATTTGAAAAAGCTGCTCTCCTTCTTCCTAAGACAGGCCTGTCATGGGACACTAGCCCCATGTGACTTCAGTACTCAGCCACAAGCCAGCCTCCACGAGTGTTCGCCACAGGCTTACTAGTCAGCCACAGGAACGAGCACCAGGGCTCTTTGGGAGGAGACTACACATGTGCTAGGCTAAGTGTTTGTGGGTGCTGAGGAAAACACAGCTTATAATAGAAAGAACAGTAAGTCATTCCACCCCGAGTGTCCATGAGCTCCTTGATAGGTTATCCTGAAGAGTATGTGAATTTCATATTTAAATATAAGATACCACAACAGGTCGGAGTATGTATCACAGTGTTTCAGGAAGAATGCTGAGGTGGTGGTGGTGACGCCAACACAGGCAACAGCTGCATTTACTAGGAAGAAATCATTCTCCCGGGCCCAGGCCTCAGCACTTGCACCTCTGAGGGCAGCTCTCTGACCACTCGCGAGGGAAGGACTTTTCCCAAAGCCAACAGCCAGCAGAGTGTCACGCTAGATTGTCCTATGAAGAACTCCTTAGAGAGTGGAGGAATTACTATCCATTTCCCAAAGCAATGTTACAGAATTCTAGAACGATACATTTCAATTAAAGTTGGAGGAAATGAAAAAAAGAAATTAAAACACATCAGATATTCAAACTTTTGCATGGTTCCTTTGAATAAATTTGACAAAATTATATAAGATACATCTGTAACTTTTGGGTGCCTATTTTACAGGACATCTCCTAGTTACATTAAAGAAAGTCTTTTCTAATACTGACTCTTGACTCAAGGTTTGGGATATGAGATTATCGAGTGATATAAGTTTGTAAAAAGCAAGTTCTCCACTATTTTCTTTTACAACTAGTAAGTTAACCTCCATAACCCCACACACTTACATGCACAGGAAATAAAGAATTATTGCGATATGTTGACTCCTTAAGTTCTGTGCATGGTGCTTGGTACTTACTGCTTTAAAAGTTTCACAGGATCCACTACTGCAGGCAGGACAACCACACTTTCACACAAAGTCTGCCCACTCATATCTCTTGACAGACACATATGCTCCTAACGAACAGTATTACACACCTGTTCTGCTGCTTGCCCGGGCCTGGCCCATGCGGGGGCCAAGCACTCCACCATGGAGCCACACTCACAGCTTCAGTTAACTTGTAAGCAAGCTGCACTGCTCATGGATATCCTCAGAAGAGACCACACCAGGACCTTCCCCTACTCTGGGGATAAGTGGCTAAGTAAATGCCTGCCTTGATTGCATACTCAGTTGCACAGGAAACAAGTCCCGCCTGGAGCTGGTGTTTCTGAGAGATTTCTCATCCACCCGCCTCCACCCCGCATCACAGAGAGTAACAGAAGGGAAGGGTAAGCCTTTGGCCTAGACTCCTCTACCCCTACTTCCATAAGCCCATGACATCTCAGTATTATCAAGCTAGATAACACTTCAGGCTGCCATAAGGGAAGTAGAATTTGCTTTTGCGTCTCTCCAAAGTAGGTTTTAATCCTAGCTTCCCACTAACTAGTTGTCCAGCACAGATTAAAATGTCTATTTTTTTTTTTTTTTTTTTTTGTACTGGGAATGGAGACCAGGGACTTCTCACTGAGCTACCTCCTTAGCCCATTTTTATTTTTGATTTGGAGACAGGGTCTTAGTAAGTCACTAAGTTGCTCAGGCTGGGCTTGAATTTATGATCTTCCCCGAGTTCTAGGTTTACAGGGCAGTACCATCAGGCCCAGCAAACATTTACTCTTGATAAGTTGTGTAAGATCCTCATCTGTGAAATGGATAAAATACTAAACTTATAATACACAGTAGGTCTTCCTATTTTAAACACCCCATTTGACTTCTTTTTTAAAGCTTTATTTATTTACTTATTTATTTATGGAGACAGGGTCTTGCTCTGTAGTCCAGAATGGTCCTGAACTCGTACAGAGCCCACACTGGCTTTAATCTAAAGACAATCATCCTGCCTCAACCATCTAAATGCTGGGATTACCGGCCTGTCCCACCATACCAGCTATTATGTGGTTTTGAGTATTGAACCAGGGGCCTCCTGCTTCCAAGGCAAGAGCTCTAATCAATAAGCTAAGCTCTAAACCCTATTTCACTTTATTTTAAGACAGGATCTTGCTAAGTTGCCCAGGCTGGCCTCAAACTGTGATCCTCCTGCCAGTCTCCTGAGTAGCTTGGATTCTGTGTGTGCCCCACTGCTCCTGATTCCCCACTAGACTTCTTCCACTTATCACTGTTTCCCAGGTGCTAGAATGACTCTCATTTGACCTGTGAGCAGGATTCTGGGGTTAGAGGGAGGGGACACAGCCTTCCTCTAGTCTGGGAGTAGCCTAGCTACACAGACCTCAGCAGGGAGAACTGCAGGTTTGGCCAGTCATTTCAAAGACTATTTGATATTTCCTGAGGCCCTGCCTATGGATGAAAACACATTCTCCTGTGGACATGTGGGAATGCTGTCCCAAAGAAAAACACCATTCATGGCCTTAAGGTACAAAAAGATTTTTAAAAACGCGTATAAAAAGAAACTACTAATCATAAAGGAAAAGATTAATGACTTCAATGAGTTGGTATGACTGCTTATACAATTAAATGACAAGACACCAAACTTCTAGTCAAGATGGCAGCCAAGTAACACAGCTGCATAATGTCTCCTTGCAGATCCACTTAAAAAGTAAGTTGAGAATACAGTAAAAACAAACAAACAAACAAAAAAAAAAACCACCTGTTCAATGTAGCTAGGACAAGGAGGAGCGCTCCAACAACTGAAATGAGACCATGGGAAGGTCAGGAACCCTAAAGACATCAGAAATGGAGAAAAACAGCAGCCCAGGGAGTAGCCCCAGCCCGACTGAGTGTGGCTCTGAGCTGCCAGCATCCACAGATGGAAGAAAGCCTGAAGCCTGGAACCTCAGAACAGGTAGGTGCAGATCCAGGAGAAGGAGGAATTGACAGAAGCTGTAGCCCCAGCCTCTAAAAAATGAGCCTGTGGATAGTGCACACTACAAACTCAATGTGAACGCCCCCTAGAAAAGCCTCTTGGACCAAGATCAGAAGCAGTGCTCAGCAGCCATAACAGGCAATGACGTAAGCAGGAGCCTTTTAAAAAATAGAGCCCAAGACTGAGCTGCTTAGAGTAAAAGAAAGATAAGAAGAGCACATCAGGGTTTTTGAGGTCACTCTTGAACAGGGCCTAGAAGAAACTGGCACAAGAGAAAGCTGTAGCAAGTAGAGAAAGACTGCTGACCTCCTAAATGGCTCAGGTGTAGTGGGAGCACCTCGGAGGGTGGAGAGTCCTGCCCTTTGGAGAGGGAAGGCAGGACAGGCAGGAGAGTTGGCTGAGGAGGTGTGGCGAGAACAAGACACCTCAGAGGCTATAGGACTTTCAGGTCCTCCCTCACTGCCTGCTCCCAGCACAGAACTCAGAGGAATTTCAGCTCCACCCCGCCCCCCCCGCCCCCCCCGCCCCCCCCCGCCC
>PVKB01008200.1:0-20187 GCA_004027205.1 Ctenodactylus gundi | reverse complement strand
AGGCATGGACCCCAACTCCATGCAGGCCACAGCCAGGGGCTGGGCCCCAGGCAGACAAGACCACAGTCTGTGCCACCAATCTGAGTGCCTGCACTCCTTCCCTGCCCTCCCGGCACAGTGCTTTGTGCCGTCCAGGTGCGCACCTCTGTGGACTCGGGTCGCACGGGTCAGCTCTGGTCACTCTGATGATGTGACCACAAGTCTCCATACTGAACTTTGTACCTCTCCATGTACTGTCCTTATCACAGCGACAGCAACACAGCCTCTGCTTACTCATTTGTCTCCCCAGGACCCAGCTTTATTTCTGGTGACATCACCAGATTCCTCTTCTGGGTGTGTTGGGGGGCTGGTGAACGCAGGCCCCTGGGAGAGACACACCTGCTGCAACTTCTGTGCCCCCCACCCTCAGGGAGGCCTGGGTCACTCGTCAGACTTTCCACATGTCCTATCCGCAGTGCCCACTCTGCCACAGATCATGTACACCACAACCTGACTCTCCATCCTGGCCAAGGGGCTGGCATTGCCCAGGGATGCTCCGACTCTCCCAGCCATTGCTCAATGTCCCTGTTCACTCCCGGGAGGCTGGCTACCTGGCGTTGCCATCTCTCAGACAGCCCACCTTCCACTCCCTACCCGGAGGACGCCTGGTCACTACTAAGTCCCTGACCGTACCTGAGCTCCTCACTTACCCATGTTAACGAAGCTCATGACCAGATCAGCACGGCCTAGACGCCGCTCCCGGGACCCGCCGTCCTCGTCGTCGTCGCCAGCCATGGCGTGGTAGAGGTCCAGCATAAAGAGCGGCGCGGACGCGGGCAACCGGGCGGCCGCGGGCGGCACTCGGGGCCGGGGACGGCCGGGAAGCCCGAGCACTGCCAGGATCTCGCGCTGCATGTCGCGGCGCTCCCGCGCCCCCAGGCGACGCTGGGGACAGCCGTGCGGGGGGCGCGGCCCGGAGCAGCTGCCCAGCACGCAGAGCACCAGGCCCAGGAGCCAGAGCGGACCCGCACCCGCAACCATGGCGAGCTGGCCGGGCGCTCAGCGGGGGCGCATTCGCCGGCCACCGCCCGAGGGCGCCCGACGGCGCGCGCAGTGCGGGCTTGGCGGCCGGCGGGACGGGGCGGGCGTCTTCTGCGGCCGCAGGGAAATCTCCACAGCCAGGCACCTGTCGGGGCTCCGAGTCTGGGGGGCGCGGCCGGCACGCCGGGGCCACGGGCTACTGCGGGAACGGAGTACTGCCGGCTGCTCCGCCTGTCGCCGCGTGCCCGCCCGCCCTCTGAGGCGGAGGTTCCAGGAGCCGGCAGAGGCGGCTGCGGGCGAGCTCGAGGGCGATCCCCCGGGCGCAGACCAGCGAGTAGCCTCGGCCTGGCCCCGCCCCTCGGAGACCAGCCAATGGTGGGGCGGGGGCGGGACCAAGGAGCTGATCTGCCTCCTGCTGGAGCAGGAGGTCCGGGCTGAGACTGGAGTTGCGGGCGGCGCGAGGCACTAGATGCGGACGGGTGGAGGGTGTGGCCGGGCCAGCCAAGAGGTCCATCCCCAGCTGCCAGCGTCGTCCCCGTTGCCCTGGGCTTCCCACCCCGCCCCGCGCCACGCCGTCGAGCGCAACGCGTGGCCAAGGTCCTGGGAAAGCAGGACCCTGCACTCCGGTGGGCGCGTCCTTCGGCGCCCAGCTGGGGCGAGAATCCCAGTCCTGGTCCTGTGGCCCCAAGCCTGGCCTTGGTGAGCCAAGAGGCGCCACCGGCTCGGCACGCGCCCTCAGTCCCGTCCCGGCCAAGTGCCATCCCAGCCCCAAGGTGGGACCCATTCCTCTGTCCGAATCTGGCGGCCTCCGGCTCCCTGCTCCCGGAGCCTCTGGCCTGCTGGCGCTCCTTCCCCGCGGTCCTCGTGCGTGCGTTCATATGGAAGCCTCCCGATGCGACTTACCGATTCTCCCTGGGCGCCCACCCACCTGGGTCCTGCGAGCTCGAGCGCTCAACCTAGCCGGTCTCCGCTGCGCACTCTGAGGACCCCGCTGCGGATCCACCCTCCACCCCGGTGTCCTCCCAAAGCGTCCAGTAGCCGCGTTCGCGCACTGTAATTGTCACGGCCCCCCGCGGCCAGCAGGAGAAGGCTGCTGCGTCAAACACCTCCGTTGACTCAGCCCTTCCGCACACCTGCCCTCCTCTAGTCGCTGTCACACCGCTTTGATTCACAAGGGTAAGGAACCGCGCGAGGAAGTGGCGCCCAGACCGGAAGCCGAAGGCTGGTTGGAATTACCTAGGCCAACAGGAAAGGTCCGTGAGGAAAGCTCCAGCAGAGGGAGCAGCTTGGGTCAAGCCCCAAGACTCCAGGGAGCATCGTAACGGCACTTGCCAGGTGCCAGGGGAGTTCGGAGTGTGTGTCCCTTATCTGTTCTGCAATGCTCGCACATAGTACGGGGTACATACCACTTTCTAACTATGTGGAAACTGAGGCACACGGAGATTAAGGGGCTTCTCCCAGGTCACACATCAATGGAGCTGGGCTGGGGCAGTAGGCACCTGCAAGTTAGCTGTTTAGCAAAAGCTGGAGAGCTGGGAACAAACACAAAATCTGTAGAGCTGAGGGCCCTCTGCTCCGCCAAGGAGCTCTGGAGCACTCCGGCAGCATCCAGGAGCCACCAGTTCTGGGAGTTTCCAAACAGGAGACTGGACGGGCTGCAGAAAAGGGACTAGCAAGTCCCCCGTGGTGGGCTACATGAAGACCCTACAGCACAGCTGTGGTGTTTCCCAAGTGGATGTCCCCCCAAATCACATTCTTGTGTAATCATTTTAACGTCTTAAATTTCAGTGAAATTCTCAATGTAACCATTTACTGGTGCTTTGAACACATGCCTGGCTTGTCTTTTACCAAAGGGTGAGTTTCCTCACAGCTTGCAGGCCCCATGAGGACATGGAACTGTAACTGTAATGCAGATTAGCCATGGAAAGTGGCCAAGACGAGACCTGGGCCAGGACGCACAGGGCAGCATGGACTGGGGGGAGGGAGACCGGGGTGAGGGTCTGAACTCAGAGGCAGGTACCATAATGGGGTGGGAAGGACCGACAAGGAGCCTGTGGCAATGGGACAGAGGGTCTGAGAAGAAAGCTGTTTAGCAGGCAGAGGGTGAGATGAGGGCTTGTCCCTGTCAGCCTGGGGAGGGGCTGAGACTCCTGCCCACATCCCTTTGATGTCCTCGCTCTCCCTAGGCACCCGCTTGGCTCCTTGTGCATACCACAGCACTTGGAGCCACCTGTGGTTATCACAGGATGGGATGGGGTTATCATATCCTGTCATATATGGTTATCATTACATTTTAACCATTTTTTTCAGTCTGTGGTTCTCAGGTTCCATTTAGTACAATGCTGAGCTCCCGGCTCATTCGTAAGATAGAAATCACTTATATTGGGGCTGGAGGAATGGTGCAGTGGTTACAGCACTTACCTGGCAGCATGAGGTCCTGAGTTTGATTTCTCAGAACCACATAAATCCAAATGTGGTGGCTCATGCCTGTAATCCCAGCACTCAGGAGGCTGAGGCAGGAGGATCGCTGGTAGTGCAAGGCTAGCCTGGGCTACGTAGTAAGTTCAGGGCCAGCCTGCGTAACAGAGCCAGACCTTGTCTCTCCACTTAGAATAAATAGAGTATCTGTGTGCTCCTAAAGGCTTCCCGTTCCCGTGTAAACCTAAATAGCAAGTGTTAGCTTGGCCTGCAAGTTAGCTGTTCAGCAAAAGCTGGAGAGCTGAGCTCACAACCTAACTCAGCAACCACCAGGGTGGGCCGCTCTGTGTTAGGTCTTCAAACAGAGAGGGGGCAGATAAGACCCTGCCCCGGAGAGGTTGGTCCCCAGCGCAACAGAAGTGATTATCACTGAACTTGGTAGTTCCCAAAGGCCGAATGAGAACTGTGCTCTGGGAGGAGATGGCAGTGCCTGCAAAGGCAGAGGAAGAGCTGGGAAGTGGGCGGAGCAGTGGGAGTGGGCGGAGCAGTGGGACCGGAACTGCAGAACAGCAGGATTGGGAGGGGACTGAGCGGGATGTCTTGGAGAAAGTGCTGTGGAAACAAGGGTTTTCCCTATGTCTGGTGACTCTGTGCCTTGACAAGTTACTTAATCTCTCTCAGGTTGTTTCAAAAATGGACTCTCTAAATCCTTGGATTAGTTCTGATTTAAAGGAGAGTATGTATAGAGCACTTGGCACAGTCACTGGCCTGGAGTAAGGCTTCAGTAAATGCCCGCGAATACTATTAAAATGCTATCACATTATTCAAAGCACTTAAGAAGTAAGCTCACAAAGGCAACTTTTTCTTATTGTAGAAACATTATGGAAGGGAAAGTGCTGGAGACTGAACCCCCGAAGTCTTGCTTTTGTGTAGCATGCACGATTATAGAAACTTCTAAAAATATAAAAGTGACACCCCAAAAGAGAGAAAGATCACACAAACCCGTGTCTCAGAGATCATCACTGAGAGACATTTGATATACCTTTTTTCTTCTGAAAGATCTGCCAGTCTACCATCTATTTATATTTTTGGAATACATACACGTGTGCACGGGCACACACTCTCACACACGTGGTGACCAACAGATATGGGGAATGCTTGTATTTAAATTTTTTTACCATAGTGAAAAGCACACTGCCACAGATCTTCACCAAAATCCATCATCTCACTTCAAACACTCTCATCCCGTCCTTTCCACTCTCTGAAGCAGTTCTGGTGTGTCTTTACGAGGTACAATTGAAAGTATAGTGAAAGGGACTGTCGGGTAGGTGGCAGCCCAGAGCACGGTGGGCTCGTGAAAACGTCACAGCGTGCCTGCCTACTTTGTGCACCGACGCTAGCACCCTGCCACTTCTAGCTCTTCCTTGAAATCAGAATGACCAAGAAAGCTAAACATGTTTAATGGATTCTGGACGTCAAGGCAGCCACAACAGAACAACTAGACACTCATCTGAAAGGACTCCCAGAACTGCTTGGGCAGGGGCACTGTCACGCATCATTAAATACGGCTGAGGGTGCCTCGCTGGCCTTCCCAGCTGCTTGCATACAGCATGCTGGGAAAATGCAGTCCATCAAGTTCCCAGGCTGTGCTTACACGTCATTAAGAAACAAATAAACATAATGACACGGCAAGGCCCTGGGTTCAATCCCCAGTACCACCCCCAAAAGAAAGATTATACTGATACCATACAGTTTCCAGGGAAGTCTCCAGGGAGTGGGTCAAGTCACCCCCTAGTAATGGGCTAAATACTCCAATTAAGTCAGAGATTACTAGATGAGTTTGATGAAGAAAAAGGGCGAGGACAAATCGCGTGATGTCTACGAGAGATAAACTGTAAAAATAAAGACACAGATTAAGTTGAAAATAAGTGAGTGGAGAAAAGGGATTTATTGTGCAAAAAGGACCATGGGGCCACGGAGGCTGGATGGAGCGAGTCTCTCGCTGTCACATACACTGGACTCCAGAAAAAAGAACACCTACAGAGGCAAGTGGGGGGGGGGGTCACTTCATTGGAGTCCATGTTGCTGAGACAGGAGGGTGTGACGTGGCGGAACAGCACAAGTTCATGCTACATCAAATATTGGTGTGACTGGTCAAAAGTGATTAAGGCGTTCTCATATTTATTTTGGCAGAGGAAATGGATGTCTTGAAGGTTTCTACTTGAAATTAAACTGTTTCCTGACCCCAGGGAAAGTGACGATGGGTGAATGAACTCGGGGGAAGGTGAACAGGAGAGACAGTACCTCTCAGGATGAAGGTCACACACTGCCCAATCGGCAATAAAAGATGACCAAGAGTCATGCCTAGGCGTTCGTACTCAAGTCACTCCCTAGAACAGATTAAGCAGAGCGCGGGGACAGGGACAGAAGCCTCTGACATCTTAGGATTCAATGGCTGTACACGAGGGACTTCTCCCTCTCACCCAGTGACCCAAATGCTTCATTAATTCTTTAGGGAAATCATGCAATAGAAGGTGATGGTTGAGGACAAGTGTCATTACGTCATGAGCACAGGCTCTGCACTCAAAGAGACAGGGGCTCGGGTCAAAACTCCACATGGCCACATCACACATCACCTCTTTTGCTTTGATTCCTCCTGGGATCATATTCATGCCTGCCTGGAGAGCTGTGGGAAGAGTATGACTCCTGTCTTTCCACTACTTAGGGCCCGGGGTGTGGTACCAGGTGTCCACTCCAGGGCCACCCTCAGAGCACATCCTGCAAATGCCCATCACAGGCAGAGGGAGGCCCTCCTGGGGCGGGTGGCCTGCCGCACAGCCTGGGGTCCTATCAGTCTCCAGTGCCAAAGCTTCCTGGCTGTGGGACTCAGAGCTGCCCTCCCTCCCTGGCAAACAGGCAGTGACAGACACCTGTCTGCCGTGGTGTGAATAATAAAAGCAGCCGTGGCAGCAGCAGCAACAGAGCTGTCCCCTCTCCTCCTAGGACGTCCTGGTGCTGAGAACTCTGCCTCTGTCCCCGCAGTAGCCCTCGAGGGAGGGAGGCACTCACCTGTCTCACAGGTGACTTGGTTATCGTGAGCTTTGCTCGGCAACGGCAGCTGTGTCCTTTCTGTGTGCGGGCGGTGCGGGTCGAACGGAGCCTTGGTACTTGTGAAGTTCCAAGCTGGGGCCATGGCGCTCCCACCTTTCCCTGGGTGCTGAGGGTAAACCGAGTCCAGGCTGGAGGCATAGCTGCTGGCAGGTTGAGAGCCTGGGCTCTGGTCCCCCTCTGTCTCGATTGGCTGTCACCTGGGCCATCGCTGTCCCTCCTGCGGCCTCAGTGCAGCCTGTGGTAAAGTGAGAAATCAGACCCCTTGATGGGCAGGATCTCCCACCGAGAAGAAAGTTCAGAAATCCGTGGGGCCTGTGTGAATTCGCGGCCTCTTTCTGCCCCCTGGTGGACAGGGGCAGCCTAGCACCCACGGAAGCAATACCTGAATACTGTGACTCCCAAGGACCCGGGAACTCGCCTTGACCTCTCTCAGGAGCCAAGGCTCTACCCTCCTCTCAAGCCCCAGTCTCCATCGGCTGGAGGAAAGCGATGATAATATGTACATTTTGGGGCTGCTCTGAGGTTTTGAGGCGGTCACACACATGAAGGGCTTGGGCGCTTGGGGGGGGGGGGTGTGCATCCTACCCAGTCTACAGAAGACAGATCCTACAATTGGGAGGGCGAGTCCTGTCATCAGTGAAGAATGTAATGACCACAAGCCTAGCAGGCACATTTGTCATTGGAAACCGCAGCTGTTTAGAGAGTAAATGAACTGGTGGTCTCTGGGACAACAAGCCTGCCTCTGTGTAAATAAACTCTATCCTCCTTACATATATTTTCCCCCAAATAACCAAGTTTAAAGTACTTTTTCTTCTCTTGTTTGTTCTTTTTCATGGTGTCTCACTTTGTTGTTTCTTTCTTTAGGGGTTTGTTTTATTGCCTTTTTTTTTTAACCATCGCGTGTGCATGTGCATGTGTGTGCTGATTACTGAGGATTGAACCCACAGCCTTCACATCGAGATACCCCTCCAGTTCTTGACCAGGCTGAGCTCCAAACTCACAATCCTCCTGACTCAGCCTCTCAGAGATTGGGAATTACAGACACGTGCAGTCAAATACCACACCTGGCTACTTCTTCACCATCTTACATGGAATTCTTTCCTTATATATTTTTAATAGATTTATTGAGAAATTATACACAACATAAATTTCACCTACTTTTAAGTATACGGTGCAGTAATTTTTAGAAACATTACTGAATAATTATGGAATATTCCAGTCAGCCCAAAATGAATAGCATACATTTCCAGCTTATGTCTGTACTTTTCCTTAACAGATCTGCCTTTTCTGGACATTTCAGAAAAATGGAATCAGGATATGCAGCATTTTGTGAATGCCCTTCTTTACTTGACATGTTTTTGATGTTCCTGGATATTGTAGTATGTATGTAGTATGTAGTATGTGCTTTATTCTCTTTTACTACCAGATAGTGTTCCCCCATAAGAACAACCAGCTCCCTGACACACTCACTTCAGTTCCCTTGGGCATGTGCCCAGCCGTGGATGTGCTGGATCCCATGCTAGTTCTATTTCTAGTTTTAAAGGAAACTTCGCACTGTTTTTCATGGCAGCTGGACTAATTTACATTCCCACTAACAGTGGATGAGAGTTCCTTCTTCCACATCCTCTCCAGCGTTTTCCTTGGTTGGTCTAGCTACAGATTTGTCAGTCTGTTTGTCTTTGCAAACCAACTTCTCATGTTTGATTTTCTCTTTTTTTTTTTTTTTTTGGACATGGTTTTGCTCTATAGTCCTGGTCCTAAACTCTGTGTAGCCCAGGCTGACCTCACGCTCACCACAATCACCTGCCTCATCCTCCCGAGTGCTGGGATTACAGGTGCACACCACCATATCACACCACCATATCCAGTTTATGCGGTGCTGGGATACTAAACCCAGAGCCTTGCTCTTGCTAGGCAAGTGCTCTAACCACTATGCTATTGCTCCAGCTGCTCATTGATCTTTTGTACTTCTCTTTTTAGTCTATATTTCATTTATGTTTGCACTGATCTTTGCTATTTACTCCTTCTCGTTTTTTTCTTTTCTAATTCCTTAGGACTTGTACTGCGAGATGGTTTGTGCGACATCTTTCTACGTCGTTGCTGTTGCTGTTGGAGACATCTATCGCCGTAACCTTCCCAGTGAGGGATGGTTTTCCTGCATCCCACAGCCTTAGACATGCTGTATTTTAATTCTTATTTGTTAGAAGAAATTTTTAAATTTTTCTTTTGATTTCATCATTGGCCCATTGGTTGTTCAAGGGAACATTGTTTAATTTCCACTTGTTTGTAAATTTTCTAAAATGTCTCGTTTTATTTTTTTAGCTTTCTTCCACTGTAGTTAGGTAAGATACAGGTATGTGTGCGTGTTCGTATCTAACGTTTGTTGGGATTTGTTTCGTGACCTGACACGTGGTGTGTAGTGGGGAACATTCCTGCGCTGACGAAAACGTGTACTCTGCAGCTGCTGATGGAATGAACGTCTGCTAGATTTGATCAGCTTATGTGTCACGTCCCGTTATTTCAAGGACTTCCTTACACACAACCTGAATTCCTCGGTCCTACCTTTCCCCTCAACATGGACCTATTCACTTCTCAGCCCCATGCAAACCTAACTGCCCGTCTCCTCTGCACTTATGTCCAGTCCTGAGCGTTGAATTTGTGATCCCCCTGCCTCATTTTAAAATGTAGATCTGGGACAGGAGGAATAGCACAGCAGTTAGAATGCTTGCCTAGCAAGTGCAAGGCCCTGGGTCTGATTCCTCAGCACCACATAAGCTGGCCGTGGTGGTGCACACGTGTAACCTAGCACCCGGAAGGCTGAGGCAGGAGAATTGCCTTGAGTTTGAGGACAGTCTGGGCTACATAGTAAGTTCAGGACTAGCCTGGACTACAAAGCAAGACCCTGTCTCAAAAAAAAAAAAAAAAAAAAAAAAAGAAGCAGATCTGAGCCAAGCCTGGTGGTGCAAGACTGTAATCCTACCACTGTGGAGGCTAAGGCAGGAGGATTGCAAGTCCAACCCCAAACTAGGCAACTTATTGACTCAGTGAGATTCTATTTCAAAATCAAAACTAAAAATCAGGCTGAGGATATAGCTCAGTGTGGAATAAATAAATAAATAAAATCTAGTACATTTCTCTCCAACAAATAACCTTCAATACTTTCCCATTGCTCTGAAGGTTTTTGACTTTTGTTTTTTTAAGATGCTTGGCACGGGCAGAATCTGGATCATCAATATTACCGTCTTTCATATCCTTCATCAATATGTAATCTACAAAAAAGAAATGCAAGTAAATGTTAAATATATTAAAATATGCTCAGTTGCATCATATAAGAGGAATATAAGTATCAACTACACTGAGGTAACATTTCAAAAGAGCAAAGGTCAGAAAGTCTGCCAACATAGACTGACGATGAGGCTGTGGACGCACAGGCTGTTGTACACATTTCTAAAGAAAGACAAAGATGTTGCGGTCCCTGTGGAGGGTGATCTGGCTCCACCCATCAACGTTTCCAATGCATTTATCCTTCAGTGTTTTGTTGCCATGCTGGGGATCAAACCCAAGGCCTCGTGCATGCTCGGCAAGTGTTCGACCCTGCACTACACCCTGATTCCTACCTTTACACTTTTGACCCAACAATCTATCTTTTGAGAATGTGTTTATAGATATATCTCTACACTAATAAATGTGATACACATAGGGTGATTTTAAAAATATTTAACACAGGAATATGATTAACATATAGACATGTCATTTGACATATATATATATATCGATAATTTAAAAATAACAGCCATACAGTATTTAATTTGGTGACTATGTTCTGAGAAACACACCTTTAGGCAATTTCATCATTGTATAAGCATCACAGAGTGTTATTACACAAATCTAGGTGGTGTAGCCTAATACACACCTCAGCTCTATGGCATAGCCTGTTTCTGCTAGGCTGCAAAGCTGTGTAGCAGGTGTGAGATAGTCAGACCCAACACCCACAGCCTGAAGGAGGTGGGGATTATTCTGGCTCACAGTTTCAGCAGATTCAGTCCATGGTCAGCTGGCTCCACAGAACAGCATGGCAGCCAGAAAGAGAGAGGGAAGAAGAAGCCAGAGAACAGAATACATGCTTCCAGGTCATACCTCCCTGTGTTCTGCCTCTCTGACCAGACTCCACTTTTGAATAGAAGGCTTTGAGGGTACATTTTAGATTGAAACCATAATATTCTGTCCCTGGGCCCCAAAAGGCTCATGGCCATCTTGTTATGCAAAAGAAGTTTAGTCCATCTCTAAGAATTTCCAAAGTCCTGACAGTTCCAGCATTGCTAAAAAGTCCAAGTTCAAAGGCTCCTCTGAGACTCCAGGCAAACTCTTCTTGTGAGCCTCTACAAAAATCAAAAAGAGAGTTAAACGCTTCCAACACTCAGGGGTGCAGATTAAACATTCCCATTCTGAAAGGGAGTAATTGGGGGACACAAAGGAATGGGAACAAAATGAGACTGAAACCAGCAGGGCAAACTTTCTTCAGCTCTACTTGGCAGACATTTCACGTTTCTGGCATCTCCAGCTTGCTTTTTTCTTTCTTCCTTATTTTATTTTTTCCAGACAGAGTCTTGCTCTGAGGCTCATGCTGGTCCTGAGCTCACTATGTAACCCAGGCTGTCCTTGAACTCATAGCAATCCTCATGCCTCAATCTCCCAAGTGGTGGAATTACAGGTGCGCACCACCATGCCTGGCTTGTGTTGTACTGGAGAATTGAGCCCAGGACATCATGCTTACTAGGCAAGTACTTCAACCACTGAGCCATGTCCCCATTCCCATGATATCTCTAGTGTCTTGGGGTCTCCACTTGCCCTCCCAAGGTCCCTTTGCCTGGTCTCCCAGGCCTTTATTACAGTCTGAGTGAAACATACACACTGAAAATATACATTTTAGTGTTAGAAACTCCATACTTGAAATAAGCTTCCATTACCAGTGACCTTGTGAAGAATCAAAGTTCAAAATAAATGTGGAAAGAGGAAAGACAGATTTGTGATTATACGATGTGAATGGGCAGCTGCCAATTATGTCCTCATCGTTTGGAAGTTCTTTGGTATTTCACTGGCAACATACATGTTATTAAATAGTCATTGTTTTTTTTTAAATAACCATACAGATCATTGTTCAGGGTTTAATTGTGTTGGCATTTTTAGGAGTTCTATATTGTACTTATGTGTTGTAAGAAATTACAATAGCTCCATTATGATTACTCTGAATATTTTCAGACCTTGAAATAAATCTCGACTAAGTGAAAAATAAATCAATAAAATAAAATCTACATGGAAAGCTCCACAATCCCATAGCTCTTGCATTCTGCACTCCTGGAAAACCAGCACTGCATGGCTAATGCCAAGGTCTACCACCAGTTTAAGCAACAATATGGCTCCCTAGGACCATGGCCACAGAGACCACTGAGTGTTGCTTGGTTGACTAAGCTTGGCAAAATCAGTCCTGGAAAACCAATTCCCTAAGCAGCCTTCCTGAGAAGAGGCCCCGGGACTCTATTCTAAAGTGAAAAGTTCACTCTTCTGAACCTTGGAGCCTGTGATGAATAGGTTCTTGAAATGCCAGGTCATCTTTTCCATTGTCCTGATGCAAAATACTTGACTTCTTTTTAGTGCTGATCTTATCAGCAGCCAAGTTCTCTTCAGCCCCAAATTTACAGGCACTTCTTCTGACCATCAGCAAAATCTTTCAGATTATTTAGCTCGGCTTTTTGGTCTTGATTTTCACTCTGAATCTGGCTGGGAACAGCCAGCAGTACCCGTGCCACAACCTGAATATTAGGCTGCTTCGAAATTTCCTCCTTCAAATTAGTCTGTTACCCTTAATCTCAATCTCCTCAAAAGTATCAGGACACGGGCAAAATGGAGACAATTTTTCTGCCTGGGTGTGACACACACGGCCTCCAGTCCAAATGTCAATGGAGTGCCTGCTCCCAGCTGAAACCTGCTGGGCCTGAGCCTGGCAATTTTTGTCTGCATTCCTACCAGCATTCTGCTCTTCTGTGTTCCAGCCAGTACTGCCCATCAGGCACTGCTGGTAACATTGTAGGGCTTCTCTAGCGTGCACCTCTAACCCTTTCCAGAGTCCTCCTGCAAACCATTTCCAAAGGCTTCTGAACCTTACAATCAGACGCAGTCATAGCAGTGGCCCCACTCCCAGAACCAATTTTCTGTATTAGTCACTTTCCTGTTGCTAGGACAAAATACCCAACACATGAAAGGAGGAAGGTTTATTTTAGCAAACAGTTTCAGTGAGTTCAACCCACGGTCTTCCAGCTCCAAGATAGAAGGGCATGACTCAAAAAAGCTGTTCTCCCAGCAACAGAGAGAGAAAGGAGAAGCCAGGCAAAGAATACACCCTCCCAAGTCATGTCCTCAGCGGCCCATTCTCTAACCAAGCCCCACCTCTGGACATGAGATTTGGACATTTTAGATCTAAACAATGACCAGATATCTTATATTTAAACAATAGCAGGGCCCATATTTTCAAACCCCTTATGGAATTTATTGAGGTCCACAAAAGCTTCTGCTAATTCCTCAACTCTGAGTTTTCTTGGGGGAATCCTTCTTTTCCCTGAGCATCCCTGAACATCTGTGTTGAGTGTGCTAAATGTCAAGGCTTATAGGCCCTAGTACCAAGTAAGCCCTGGTACTAGTTGTACCGGCAACTGGAAGAGTAGAGCGCCCACAGGGTGACAGCTGTGACTGCTCATCTCCAGGGACACAGGAATTGCTGGTTGCCTGTATGCTAGAAAGGTGCTGAGATGTGGCCCTGAGCTTCTCAGGTGTGGGGCAGCCTCTGCACGTAAAGCCATCATACGGGCCTGCTGTACCCTTTAGCAGGCGTAGAGGTCTAGGGGTATATGCAGGGGTGAAGAGGCCATGAATGAATCTCCATTAGGGATGAGATGGCCTTCTAGCCTGTAATCCTTTGCAGTGACTGACAAATATACTGCTCCAGGGTAGTGTCTTCCTCTTTGGGCTATTGGGTAAAGATGGCAGACCTACCTGGAGCATGCACTTGACCCTCGGTCCATGAAGTCTCAGTCTTGTCCATGGAGGTCATGCTCTAGAGACATCGGCAGAAACTATCCTTTAGCTACCACAGCCAATGAGGTGTCCTAAGTCCTGGGTCAGCAGGTCAGGGCCACACCCCTTCCCAGCTGTAATGAATGAGGCTGGTCGTATAATACATCCTAATCATGTTAGTTACTTATTCGTTGTTGTGACAGAATACCCAGCATCCACAATTAAGGGAGCAAAGATTAATTTAGCTCAATTTCAGAAGGTCTCTCACACACAGTCTATTCATGGGGCAGCCGGCAACTGTGAAGGCACATGGCAAAGTCGGAGGCTGGGGACTGCTCACCCCATTGCAGACAGAAGCCAAGTGAGGCAAGAGAAAGCCCATGAGCTTTCCCAGAAGAAGCTACAACAATATCTCTCCTTCCTTTAAGTACTTGAAGCTGCGCCTTGGGCCCTTCCCTGCTCGATGGGTGCCCCTCCCTCGCTTCCTGGCCTACAAGTCAATAACAAATACCTGCCTTAGAAAATCTCCAGTCTCAACAAGCTGACAATCTTTCCAGGTCAAACCTTAAACACCTTCCCCTTCCTCCCAATAACACAGTTCTAAATACAAGAGGCTTTGGGGGGACGCTCAGGATCCAAACCATAGTACTAATGAATAGAGAGAAGGCTGTGGGGTTGTCAACACCTGCTGTTATGTTTAGATTGACAGTGTTGTTCAGCCATAATAGTTCCTCTGTGCCATAGGTAACCAAGCTGGGAAGTGATCAGAAGCGGTATCTATGATCAGAAGCGGTATCTGTGAGTGCCCTCAGGATCAGAATTCAGGACTTTGGGATATATGACTGGGATTAGTACCAGATTGGCTTCATGTTGCTGTTTGAGATTCCGTTCATCAAACCTGAATCAAACATTAAATGAGAAAAGAATGAGTGGGTGTTTCCGAGACCTGTCCATGTGTCTAGTCTGTGTCTCTGATGGCATGGAAAACTCGTGAAATTTTGAGTTCATTTAAAAACATGTTGGGGTGGGGGCTGGAGGAATAGCTCAGCAGTTAAAAGTGCTTGCTGACCAAGCTCAAGGCCTCGAGTTCAACTCCCTAGCACCACAGAAGCTAGGTGCAGAGGTGCATGCCTGTAATTCCGGCACTCGGGTGGTTGAGGCAGGAGGATTGCCATGAGTTCAAGGCCAGCCTGGGCTCCACAGTGAGTTCAGGACTATAGAGCAAGACCGTGCTTCAAAAAAAAAAAAAAAAGGAAGTGTGTTAGGCTGAGCTGGGCGTGGTAGCATATGCCTGTGTACAATCCTAGCACTCAGGAGGCTGGGGTAGAAGCATCAGTGTGAGTTTGAGACCATCTAGGCTACACAGTGAGTTCAAGTCTGGCCTGTAATACAGAATGAGATCTTGTCTTTAAAAAAGTGTTGGGCTGAGGGTGAGGGGTGAGCTGTTAGACAAGGCCATCCACCGAGTGGCGCTGGCAGCCCCTGCATGCCCTGCTGAGTTAAACCAAGCCACTAGAGGCTCAGCAGTTTATTCCTTGTCACTGAGTGACTAAGTAGGTCATGAGACCACAGGAGACACGCATCTAAGCCTTTCCCAGGAGGGGAGTGGTTTGCTGCACACTAGGAAAAAAAAAAAAAAAATTCTAGAGTCTAGAGGCATAGCTCAGCCATTAAAGCCCCTGCAAGGCCCTGGGTTTGGCTCGCCAGCACCTACTATGCTGGGCATGGAGATGCACGCCTGTAATCCCAGCACCCAGGACACAGAGGGCAGGAGGACTGCTGTAAGTTCGAGGCCAGCCTGGGCTACAGGGAGAGATCCTGTCTGGGAAAAAGAAAAAGTAGAAGGAAAGGTAAGGAAGAGGAGAGAGAGAGAGAGAGAGAGAGAGAGAGAGAGAGAGAGAGAGAGAGAGAGAGAGAGCTGCATCTTTGGCTCAGCTTGTTTTATACGCAGCTGTCTCGTATGGACTCACCCTGACCTGCCCGCGACATTGGAGGCCGAGGGACTGCACGCCCCGACACCGCCGCTCTTCTTGTCCCTGTTTCATCCTGGGTGTTTCTCTCTGACTGTATCCTAACACAGGGGCCGTGACACCCGGGCGGCAGACTGCTTCAGGTCCGTGGCCTTGAAAGGACCAGGACGCTGGGACAGACGACTGGCCAGTGAGCAGCAAGCGAAGCTCCGCGCCCTCCTCGCGCCCCCCAGTCCTGGGGCAGCCGGTCAGTTCAACGCTGTTCTTCACCAACAAAATGTGTGCTAAGTACACCCACCACACCCCTCACCCGCGGTCAATGGGAGAACGGTCTTCAATTAAATGGATCCCTGGTGTCAAAAGGGCCGGGCCCTTTGGGCTACAGTTACTTGTGAGCTTTGCACGCGCTCGTTTGAGCTTAACCTTCCCCTCTGCCTTCCAGTTCGATATTCCGTGTGCCCGTTTCCTAGGGGACCGCAAGAGAGTGCTCCGAACGGGTGGCTTAAAGCAACGGGGGTGTGTTCCTATTCCCTCCACACGCAGGCTGGGAGCGGTGGTCGCTCCCTCTGGGGGCTGTGGGAGAGAATCCAGCCCGGCGCCCTCTTTGGCTTCTGGTTGCGGCTGCCGGTCCTTGGCTTGCAGGTTCAGAGGCTGTGATGGTGTGACACGGACCTGCACTCTTTGAGAGGATCTACCTACTTCCCACACATCCTTAGCATCCTTACGTTGTCCTAGGGTTTAGCCTCAGAATCCTGACTCAAATGGAGGCGGTCACCAGGAAACCTTCCGTCTTACGGCCCAAGGCTCCAAATCCCATTCTGCTTACCTGCAAACCTGTGAACATACTGCCCGGTTCTCAGCTGTCCCCTCCGGGGAAAAGTGGCTCCCAGCACCGAGTTCTTGTCCCTGAGCTCTGTTTTTGAAAAAAAGTCTTCCTCTACTTGATAATTCTTCACTGACTTGTTAGCACTCCACTATCTTTATGTTAGCGACTTATTGCTGATTAACAAATTACTATCCAATTTAGCAGCTTAAATATAGTACACTGATTATCCTACAGAGCCTGAGAGCTGGGGTTCAGGTGGCTTTGCTGGGTAGCTCTGGCTCAGGGGTCTCCCATGAGGTTGCAGCTAGGAGTTGGCCCGGGGCTGTGTGATCAGCTAAGAGCCGGACGGGGACTGGAGGGCCTGCTGCCCAGATGGCGCCCTCACGCCTGGGAAGATCCTGCTGGTTGCAGACCCGAGGCTGCAGCTCCCCCACCTTGCACACCTCTCCTCTCCCACAGGGTGCCTAAGCGTCCTCCTCTCAAGGCAGCTGGCTTCTCCCGGAGTGAGTAACACGGGAGAAAGAGCAAGGAGGAAACCACAAAGCCTTTAATGACCCGGTTGCTCACAGCCATTTTTCCTTTATTCTATTCACTAGGAGCAACCTAGGAAGCCCAGCTCTCACGCGAAGGAAGGGCAATTAGGCTGGACCAATTGAAAAGAGGAATATCAACAAATCTGGGAGATATTTTAAGCCCACCACAGCTGCAAAGCGAGATGGGTTTTGCAGCCATCTTGCTCAGTTTTTCTAGGTGTCTTCGGAAAAAAGATTGATCAGAATTACCCAATCCATCATTCCCTGAAGGAGAAGGAGGTAGATTTGTGTCATTTATTTTGAGTTGTTTGTTTCCTACTGATTTATATACATTATCAATAAATATTCCAGGCTGTTCAGATTTCGGCACAGTTATATCAGATATCCAGTCTGAAATATATTATTGCTACTTATTCTTTCTTCCTCTTCCCAGAAAGAGAAGATTCATATTCAAGATAGTTCAAAGAAACTTATCCAAAATTATATGGGCCTACATTTTGGCATTTTAGTGTTCTATGATACATGTTAAAGTTGTAAATAATTAAAGCATTGCATTCGTGGCACTTACACCAATACAAGCTCAGCGGACATATTCATAACAACAGCAGTGAGACCACCGACCACTTGAGGACGTGATGACCTGGCGACGCTTGGGCTGGGGCCGCAGCTTAGTGGTAGGAGACTCACCTAGAGTTCATAAGGTTCTTCTCCAGAACCAAAGAGAATAAACAAAAATCTGGTCATTTTTCTAACAATACAGAAAGCTCCACAAACAATGCTTCATCACGCTTCTTATCCTAGCAGAGCTGAAGTCACGGGCCATCCTAAGTGGCTGTCCTAAGCTTTCTTAGGTTGTTCAGGTGCCTGTGTGGCAGGCCAGCATTACATCCTTATGGTCCCTCAACCAGAGCTTGAACCCAGGAGATTATAGTAGAATTTGCATCATTAATTATCTGGATTGCCACTGGGCTGGCTAATAAGAATTATGAAGTGACTTTGACATTGTTAACTGTGAGGACAGGCACGTGCTTGGCGGTCTTGCCTCGGTGGCAGCCCTTGTTCATGCCAGGATTGTGTCTGGCACTAAGGAAGAGCCAGGCTAAGTAAACCATAGAACATTCTGGCAGGGAATACTGGGCAGCTGACAGGAAGAACAGAAAAGCTAATGATGCGAGATACAAAATGCATTATTAAGTCAACAGAGAAGACGCAGAACATAGTACACCCTCTTCTGAGTACAAAAAGGGGTGCAATAAGAATGCATATTTCTGTTTGGTTTTATTTATGTGAAATAGACACACATGAAACTACCCAACCTCTCTGAAGAGATAAAATAAGTGTAGAAGTGGCAGGAAGATTTCTTTTCCTTTTTTCTTTTTTTGAGACAAAGTCTCCTCTGTAATTCAGGCTGGTCCTAATTCACTACATGGCCCAGACTGGTCTTGAGCTCACAGCAATCCTTCTGACTCAGTCTCCCAAGTGCTGGGATTACAGGCATGTGCCACTATGCCCAGTGCTGGGGAATCGACCTCAGCGTGCCTCGTGCTCGCTGGGCAAACGCTCTAACGCTGTGCTCTTCCTCCAGCCCAGGAAAACTTCTTAATGTATGTTATTCTACATACAGTTTCTTGAGTGATGCAAATATACTACTCAGCCAAAATATTAAATAGAATAAAAATACACTGACTTAATGAATATTCCTAAGGAATGACACTCTGTCATCCCACCTCCGTTTCCCTACATAGTCTGCAGGGCTCCCTGTGGTGGCTCCCAGCTTTGTGTAGACTCAGGACTCCAGACATTGCTTTGGCCCTAACACAACACACTGTCGAAGGGAGCGGTCTCGGTTCTGGTGCTTCCCTGTTTGTAAGTCAGGGCCAGCCAGGATTGCCAACACCTGAGATCCTATTGTCCTGCTATCTAGAGCCACAAGGCAGAGGGCCTGTCTTCCGCCTGGTACTGCTGTGGGTGGGAACAGCAAAGTCACTCTGAGGAGGCCAACGGATCCTGTGCTGTACCTGGAGACCACCTCTCTGCTCACTGCCCAGAGGACACCTGCAGGCTGTGTCCCTCGCAGGCCTTGAAGCTTCAGGGGTTTTTGTTTGTTTGGTTGGTTGGTTTTGTACTGGAAAGAGAACTCAGGTGTCACCCAGACTCACCCCCTTCTTTTTAATTTTATTAAGTTGTTGGATGTATTGGCATAAAATAATATTCCCTTCTGAATCTATTAACATCTGTTAAATCTATGTTTTTATATAATTTTATTGAAGTTACTAAAAATTTTATTCACACATCACATCCTTCCCCCCTCCCACCTTTTCACTCCCCCATTTCCCTATCCCTCTCCACAGAGTCCAAGTTCTGACCTTCTTCCATCTTTTACTTTCTATGGTTTGGTTTTCTCGTATTAAAGAAACCCTTCTTTTTTATCTACTTGTTTTAATTTTGAGACAGGGTCTGGCTAATTTGCCCAGCCTCCCAGACTGCAGAGGTGACTGTGGTATGTAACACCACACTCCTTCCTGCCCTGTCCCCAGGGATTAAACCCAGAGTCCCCATGCTCAGCTGCATTCTGGCACGTGTTACGTTTATTTTGAGACAGGGTCTTGCTAAGTCACTAAATTTCCCAGGTTGGGATCAAATTTGTGATCCTCCTGCTTCAGCCTCCCAGAATGCAACACTAAGCCTGGCCACACTTCTTCTATGTAGAAAGATGTGACTCCCCACTGCACCAAGGACAGATCTAGGTACCTGGGCTTCTATCGAGTTACTGCTCTGGGCCACGTCCTTGGGGAATTTCCTGTTCTTTCCCACAGCAGTCCAGGGAAGAAGAGGCAGCCTAGTGAGAGTTCTAAGGGCAAGACCCCCGCAGCTGCCTGTCAGCGAGCCTCGCTGGGAGGCCAGAGACCCTGGGCTGGAGTGCGGCAAGGCTGGTGTGTGCTCAGAACCCAGGAAGCAGAAAGTACAAGCCCCCAGCCGCAGAGTGGGCAGGCCCTTGGGGGCTAGGCTGAGGGGCTTGGACCCCCATCCCACACGGGGCATTTGCAAGTCTTGCTTATGAAGTGGGGACATCTGGGTGACAGGATGACAGGGCAGAAATTGCAGGGGACTGGAGAGGAGGGGGTGACTCTGGAGGAGAGGGGTGGTGAGTCCTAGGGAGGGAGGGGATAGCAGGGGAGACAGCTGGGCCAAGTAGCCGCTTAAGCTGAGGTTAAGGAAAAGGAGAGGTGTGCCGGGGGGG
>PVKB01008199.1:0-20182 GCA_004027205.1 Ctenodactylus gundi | reverse complement strand
AAAGATAAGCGTGTTTATAGATAAACTAAAGACACTAAAAAGTGTACTGCAGTTGATGCAAAATCCTCAGAGAGTAATATCTAAGGTTGGACTACCACGGCCAATTTAAAGATGGAAAACTTAACAACCAGCCCTAAGTACTGAGCTACTTAGCATAGGACAGCCCCTTGCCCAGCTACAAAATATAAGTGACTCGTTTTACTAAAAGTTGGTTTTATAACCCAACACAGTCTCTAGATACTTTCGTCAAGATTGCTACCTTGGTCTTAAAAAAAAAACAAAACAAAACAAACAAAGAACCAAACAAAAAAACAAGAGGCTTAAGTCAGCTCCTGAGGCAAAAGCCTGAGAGGAAAGTCAAGCTTGCCAGCGTGACCCGAGACGCTGTCGGTGCGAAAAGGAGGCAAGCAAGCCTCTGCTGGGCCCTGCTCTGAACGCCAAGGTCCCCATAGGGGCGCGACTGCCCCCTTGGACAGAGATCTAGGAGGACATCGCACTCTCAAAAGGACAACTGATGGAGCTGGGGTTACTGGCTTCCCTTAGCACCTCTTTTAAACTTATGCAAGATCCTGGGTGTAAGCTTCACTGTAGGGAGCCGATTGGTAAGCTTTATAATTGACACCAGAGGTTGATTTTCAATCCTAATTTCTTGTCCAGGGCCATGATCAACCCAGTCAAAATTAAAAAGAAATTTCAGGTACTCCTGTGACTGAGTATTTTAGTGTGTCTTTGAGTTATAGATAAAACAAAATTTGTCTTCACTCACAAATTTCTTATAGTGGCTACATGCCAAACCAATTGGTCAAAAATGAATCATGTGGCCTCTTTCAGACATTATCTTAACTGGACCTAAACTAGATACGTGTGTGTCAGTTTTCATTGGCCTGCAAGGGCTGCTACTATCTCAGCAAAAATCTTATAGACAAATTCATAAAAATTAGTGTAAAAGATTCTCTTTAACAAATGTAAGTTTAGAAATTAAAATAAAATTATACTAGGTAAACAAGGCTAAAATAATCAGTAATATTAGACCATGTCATTTCCCTAAGATTTAAAACAGATTATGTGTAAAAGTTAACATTCTGGACTCTGAATACAACAATTAGAGTTTTAACATAGCCCACAACTTTCTGACCAAAAGCCAAAACAGATGTGGCCTCTTTTAAACTAAAGGTTTTGCTACTGTACTTTAATATGTAATCATATATAAGTCTATAACAATTGTTCTCCAAAAAAACCTTTATTAGGAAAAAAAATTATCGCGTTTCCATTTATACGCAGTACATGTTAGGTGTAATTGCTAACTTGACTATTGTACTTCAAAATTACATACAGAAAATGATAAAAATTCAAAAATTTAGATATTTATCTAAAAAAGGAAAAAATGTGACAGTGTACCAAAAATCCACCATTAGGTATACTTTTGTGATTTTTGTAACTTTCTGTAACCAAGCTGTAAAATAGTAAGACTCAGTCTGTCAGTATCGTAAAATAACTACATTTTGTGGTAATTATACTATTCAAGTTGTATGTTGGCTGTGAAAATTAAAATTTACTGTGTAAGTTAAAATTTACAAGTCAATTTTGCTGTAAGCTCATCTTGTGAGGCCCTGCCCGCTTTGCTTTGGAGCCTTGTTTGTGGGCCTCTAAAATCATGTGATAAGGACAGAGGCCTAATCTCCACCCTTTCCTTTGCCTCCATGGCAGCCTGCCAGGAGTCATGTATTCCATGAGAGTCACATATTTTGCGAAAAAAAAAAGTTCGGTTATAATTGGTCATTATATGTAATGTATATAATAACATAAAATCCTAGCCACCTTTGTCAGGTAACGCGGTCCAAGTAATGGTCCTTAAGACATAATATCAGCCACTGGCTGTAAAGAACCTAAACTCACAGACCCATGATTGGGTCTTTGGTACAAGTCAAGGGGGGAATGAAAGACCTAAGCTGAACAGACTTCAGGACAGGTTTCAAAGTTACTCTAAAAGTTATTGGATCAAAGCCTCAGCTTCCTCAGATCCTAAAATGATGCCCAAGACCAGGATAGCCTTGGGGCACTTGGTTACCTAGTTACAGCCAATCAGAAAGGGAAACTAATCTGGCCTTCCTGGGCCTGGGGCAAAGAGTAAACAAACCTGGCCTGACTGGGCCTGGGGCAGAGTCAAGAAATCATAAATAAGTTGCCCAGTGACAACTAACGAATCACTCGACGCCCCTTTAGACCCTACCCAGGCCACTGAAACACCACACTCGGTTGGTTACATCCAAAAGACTCCTAACAGGTTATGATTGGGTTATAACAAAAGTTGTGGCCACTCTGCCTCTCTAAGTGGTCAGCATCACCGTCATAAAAACTATATACTTAAGATTGGTTCTATGTAAATGATAATGTACTTGTGTCAGTCACATCTCCTGAGACCACCGCTGCCCCTACCCCCTGAAAACCCTGCTCATCCTTTGTTCTGGGCTCTCTGCAGAGATCCACTGCATTGGTGAAGTCAGAGAGCCTGAGCTTAGGCCTGAATAAAAGCTCCTTGTTCTTGCACGGGTGACTGGTTCTCTGGTTATTTGGGGCTCCCCAAGATCTGGGCACAACACTGAGCTTTACCAAATGATCAAGCATTATATGAAATGACACTTGTTAATTCCAGGCAACATATTAAAACATTAAAACAGAGAGCTAGAAAGTTTGATGGAAGTGGCCTCCACCACTGCCATCGTAATCATGGCTGAAGGCATACATAGAAAGATGGCTCATCTGTGAGCATAAAGGGCCTACTTGCTGTGCTGTGTTCCTCCTGTATCTGGATTTTGTATCTTAATCACTTTCAGATCCCAAATGATATGGTTCTGTCCACCCCCATTTATTATGGCACTTTAGTGGCCTTTTAGAAAGGGACTTAACTTTTAAAACCTTTGGAATCTTAACTCACACACCCTGCAACATTCTCTAGAAATGGCATTTGTTTTAACTATGCCATAGTGGTAGTGGAATTTAGCCCACGTGACATTTGTGCTACCTGGCAAAGAAGTTTCCATGTGCCCCACATATGTCGCCTGTTGGAAATATGTGGGAAAATTTACATTTTAAAAAGTATTACAGTGAAAAACACCTTGTCATGAGCTCCCTTCAAAGCCCTCACCGCACTCTCTGCACACCTCTCCCATTGCCCTTGCTGTTCTCTGACGCTGGTATATCCTGGTCCTGAATTGATCCAAATCTTTCCATTTCAAGGTCAACCTGACTTTGGGAGAGAGTTAGAAGTCACACAGTGGATTCTAGATCTGGTGAAGAAGATGTTTTCCCCTGGGTGGCACTTGGCAGCAGCATTCATTGCTTTTTTTGATGTCATCTCATAAGGACACCAACAAGGACTTCCAAAACCACTTCAGAAACTAGGAAGAACAGTAAGTCTGTTCAAAGCAAAGGAAAGTATTTTGAGAGGAGTTCATGCCAATGTGTCTTTTATTAAAATAAATATTTTTAATTTAAACATTCACTGAATTTTTTGATCACCCCTCATGTATTTCTGTGTAACTCATTCAATGTTTTTCTTAGCACTGGGGCAATGCTCAGAATCTTCATTAAGGCTGGTCCATAACAATAAAATGAATTTAACCAGATACATGATTCTTTCCCCTTCGATTATTAAAATATACACCTGTTGGTATTGAAACACCCAAGTCCTAGAAGACCATGGTGAAATAATTGCATAAAGAGAGGCGTCTCCTTCTCACCTGTCCCCTCCTCAACTGCAGAACTCCAAGCACAGTGATCTCTTCAGGCTCTGGAATCCCATCAGCTCTGGAGTCCAGCACCCTGGAGAACAGCAATGCCATTTCTCCCCATACCTTTGCCTGGGGTCGGTATCTAGTATCTTAAAGTGACTGGAATGGTTGTTTCCTTCTTTTCCTCCTTCAATTTTATTTTGTTCATTTGATTCGAAACAACTTCTTCCCACAACAAAAGGACCCAAAACCCTAGGCGAGTCTGTATTAAGAGCCTGACGTAGCGGCCTGGCTTTTCAGGTGGGCAGTGGGACTGGGGAAGGCAGAACCGGCGCTCTAGCTATGGTTAGGGCAACCCCGTTGCGTGTCCTGGGCGAGAGCGCTGCCTAGGTGGTTGCCTGGCAGGGGCAGGGGGATAATGGAGACTGTAATTCGCGCCAGATTCTGGTCCTCTTTAGCGAGGGTATTTCGCGGATGGGGACTTCATCCTCAAGGGAGGGTCCACACTGACTTGGGGGGTTTTAGTAAAAAAAAAAAAAAGAAACAAAGTGTGTGTGATTTGAGTCTTGGCGGCGTCTTTTTCTTGTAAGCGTCTCCGAAGATGGAAAGCCCTTTCGGAGTCTGCTTCCAGACCTCTCACCACGTCCACGTGCCCTCGCACAGGGGCAGGGGCGATGGGGGGTCTTGGTTCCAGGTGGTGGCGCTCCCAGCCAGCTCAACCCCTTTCCCCCACAGTGGCTGCAAGTCTGGTGTGGAGCAAGTTTAAGGGTTAGCGTAGATCTGGGGAGAGGCTTCCAGCAAAAGCCTTAATTTGAGCAGTGGACAGACATGCACTTCAGTGACCGAGTTAATGTGGGAGCCCGCGCAGGAATCGCGCTCCTATATTTACGCAGAATATTCGGATTTGCCTTGGCTCCTGCGCTCCGAAATGGTGGGCGCATCTCCGGGAACCGCAACGCCAAGTGGAGAGAGAGACGCTCGGTGTGGAAGGGGACAGCTGGACTGGGAAGGGGTCGAAACCAGCCCCGGGCAGTGAATGACAGGAGAAGACAGAGGAATGGGGACTGGGGCACAGGGCGGTTGTCTGCCCGCGGCTTCCAATTGCCTGAGGATCCCGCACCCTTTCGCTCACTGCAGCGCAGTGCGCTCAGACACCAGCCAGCTGCGCTGCCCGGCCCCATCCTGGAGCCCCAGAGAGGGGACAGTAGCGGAGCCACACACCCAGGGTTGCTTCAAAGGGCGGCGGCACAACGTGAGCGCTTTCTCATGTTACTCTCCCCTCACTGAAACAGCGCTTTGACTCCTATCTTTGGGATGTACGGGGAGGAGCTGCGGTCCCCTTCACGGCCGCCTCCTCCCGGCCCAGCGCGCACACCCGCTCTCTACTTCCAGAGTAGGGCTCAGGACATGCGTTCATGTTTTGCACAAGTCGAACTGAGCTTCTGGGCGGTGCTGCTGAGGGAGCCAAACCGGCTCTTGGCGGAACAGGAGCGGAATAGGTCCCCTAAGAGAGTGGAGGCCCCAGTTTGAGATTGAAGCCTCTCTCGGCAACTGTCCTTTGTTGCCCCACGAATGCAGAAGGTCCTGGACAGGCAAAAGCTGAGGAGTAGGAAAAAAATCTAAGGAGACTGTAGGGGCCAGGATCTAGGGCGTAAAGGGCCACTAGCTGCTCCCCGTACCCCATGAGAGATGCAGACTGACTTGCCCTGGCACTGGATTCCCCAAAAGGATTCCTAGTCCCCGTTCTGCAACCTACGCTTCTTTGCCAGGTGTTTGCGTTGAACCGGGGAAGACAATTTGCTAGAAACGGCGTGCAGCGGGAGCTGAAGAGGGGGAGGAGGACTCGGAGCGAGTCCCGATTCTGGTACGTGAGGGACTGGGAGGGGGGTAGCTGGTAGGAGCGGGAAGCACAAACAAGGAAGCAAGACAACATCTCACTGGCCCTTGGTCCAAGGGAGGTGGTAACCAGGGCGGGGGTGGCGGCGGGGATGGTGATAAAGAGGTCTGATTGGTCAGGGGGTGGGGTCGGGGCGGGGCCATCCGCCTCTCGAGGCTTTAAAAGCTCATCGGAACGTGGCACTCTTGTCGCTTGCTCTCTGTACTACAGAGAGGGCAGGACAGCTTCCTGGAGTTCCCGGAGATTGCACAGGTGTTAGCGCTCCAGAGCGGTTGGCTTCTCAACGTGCGGGGATACCTTCGCGGTCTCCGCAGACAACATGGAGCCCACCCTGACGACTATGAACCTGAACGACTGCCCCAGTTGTAAATCACTGGACCCTGACTACCCACCGTCTCTGATCACCTTCATGTTGTGTGCAATGATCCTCACCACGGTCGTGGGCCTGATCGGGAACTCCATGGTGATTCTGGCTGTGACCAAGAACGAGAAACTCCGCAATTCTGGTAAGCCACCTCCCTATCCCGTACCCACCCTGTGGCCCCTTGCAGCCCCGAGGGTGTTGCCATAGGCGCCCCGAATGGAGAATCCCTCACACTGAAGACCCCAACTACCCAATTCCCCTCTAGCCTGGGGAGGAGGTGACGTTGTATCCCCGACTCCGGATGCGGGAACCCCGAAATAAACTCAGCGAGCCAGCTGTGAAATTCGGGTTCATAATGAGCTCGGCAGCCCTCGCTCGCTGTTCTGTTGGGTGTCAGTACCCCAGCCGGGACATCCAGCAGTGCTGATAACCGCCGAGGTGGCAGCGCCAGGCACCGCGGACCAAACTGAAGCGGAAGAAGCCGCCCGTCACCAGCCGTTTCGGAAAAGCTAAGTTGGCGGTGGCCGCGGTGGCGCTTCCCGAGCGCTTCACCGCGGCTGCTCCCCAGCTCAGAGGGACTCAGCTAGCTGCGTCCCTGGGGGTTTCGAGCTGCCCGAGGATGGAAACTGGAGGTCAGAGCCCACAGGACTCCGGATTTGGCCGCCCGTCCTGGGGCGCACGGAGGGATGGGAGCTGCGGGCGGTGGCCGCCAGCGGAGGTCCCGATGTCTGTAAGCGGGTCTTGAGAGGGTCTCAACGGTGAAGGCGGAGTGGCTTAGAGTTGGGCGCTGCGAAGGGGCCCAGAGGCAGAGATCAGCAGAGCCCGATATGGATGGCGGGAGCGCGGCGCGAGCGCTTAGGGAGCCGGCTCAGGTCAGCCGGAAACTGACAGCAAGCCCCGGGTCCGCAGCAGCGACCGCCGCTACTGAGGGGAGAGGACCAGCCGCGAGTGGGACTGGGGAAAGGGATCGCGGGACGGAGCTGCGCCTTGCAACCTGTGTCCAGCATACAGGTTGGGCTGTGGAGTGGCGGAGGCTTCTAGCGCGGCGGTTTCTCTGGGGAGGGAGAGGGTGGCGGCGGGATCGCGAAGGTCTCAGCTGTTTTAGGGGGGAGCAGGGTGCGCGAGAGGGGAGGCCGGGGGCCTAGGGGATGAGTTCCCTGGGACGAGGGGTCACAAACACACCACGAGTTTGAGAACTCCACGACAAACCGGTGGCACAGGCTTCTAATCCCAGGACTCACAGGCTGAGGCTGGTGGGTCGCAAATTCAAGTTCAGTCAACAAGAGTAACTCTTAGCAACTTTGTGAGAGACCTTGTCTTAAAAGCAAAAATTAAAAGCAGGCTGGGGATACTGTTAAGGCCCTGGGTTTGATCCCAATATCACAAAAACCACAATGATAGGCACACGATCGATCATTGAAAAGTTTTCTTTTACACTCTGGTGTCCGTTTTAGCTGTTGTCAGAGAGGTGGGGTCCTGTTGAGCTGTTCAAAGGTGCCAACCCACTTGACTTGGGTAGTACCTGCTAAGCCTTTTTTTTTTAACTTTACAATTTTCTTTCTTCTTTAACACAATTAAAAATTTCAGTGTGGTTGTGGTTTTGTTTCCTAAGCCTTTGCCCTCTGCTTCCCGCGTTCCCTTGCCAAATTTCTTACTAGGAGAGAAAGTCCCAGAAAGTCTTTTGCGTAAAAAGCGCTGGAGTCCAGTCACGGCTGCAGTGGAAGCAAGGAAAGAAGTGGGGGTGGCGGTGAGGGGTGAAAGGGGGTGGGGGGCACGCCTGTACCTTGGCTTTTTTGAAAAACTGTCATTTCTGTTTTCTCCTAGTCCTACATGAAGTGCAATATTTTTCTAAACCCACACTAATTAGCAGAGGGGTGTTTCCAAAAGAAAGGCAGGGCAACAGTACTTGGTGCCTCATTTTTTGTGTACAGTGTTATACTGGAAAGCCCAAGCTGCAGCGGGAGATCCCTTGGGTCTCCTGGGCGGTTCACAGGCTATAAGAAAGCTCCCTCGCTACCTCACAATTTAGCTAACAATTTTCTGGACCTAAATTAGATTTTACAGGGCCTCCCACCCAACTGGCCTTGGGTTTTCCCCTGAAGTGATGTTTGTGGGATTCACTCTTAAGGTACTGACTGGTCCTTTGGATGAGACCCCTGAAAAAAACAGGCTCTTAATGGCCATTCGCAGGGCGTTGTCCTTAGATGTTTTCTTTAGAAATGCCAGCCTCTTCATAAGGGCAGCTCTAGCTGGCTCGTCCCTGGCCCCCCACCCCACAGACAGTTGGCATTTGCTTTGCTTCTACCAAGGTGTCAGCTGTTAGTGGGGTCCTTGTCCATAAGCGACATCTGGGACCTGCTTGTAAATAAAAACAGCTGCATTTCTTTGGAAGGGTTCTAGGATTCCAGCTGGCTCCTCCCTGCAGTCCCTTCCGCTTCCCATGTTTTCCAGGCAACATCTTCGTGGTCAGCCTCTCTGTGGCTCACATGCTGGTGGCCATCTATCCCTACCCTCTGATGCTGCGTGCCATGTCTGTTGGTCACTGGGACCTGAGTCTGCTGCAGTGCCAGATGGTCGGGCTCCTCACAGGCTTGAGTGTGGTTGGATCCATCTTCAGCATCATGGCCATTGCCATCAACCGTTACTGCTACGTCTGCCACAGCCGTCAGTACGAGCAGATCTTCAGTGTCCGTAACACCTTCATCTTCTTGGCTGTCACCTGGATCATGAGTATTCTGGCTGTACTGCCCAACATGTACATTGGCACCATTGAGTATGACCCTCGCACCTACACCTGCACCTTCAGCTACCTGGCCAAGCCAGTGTTTGCACTGAGCGTTGTGGGCATGCACTTCATCCTCCCTCTCCTCGTAGTTGGCTACTGCTACCTGAAAATGTGGATGAGAGTCCTGGCAGCCAGGGCTGCACAGAACGCTGGCGATCAATGTGCTGACGTTCGCCATTTTGTAACCACGTTTGTGATCTTCCTCTTTTTTGCAGTGTGCTGGTGCCCTGTCAACGTGCTCACTGTGTTAGAGGCTGCTAGTCCTAAGGAGAAAGCCAGCAAGATTCCCAACTGGCTTTTTCTTGCAGCATGCTTCATAGCCAACTTCAATAGCTGCCTCAACGCTGTCATTTACGGGGTCTTCAACGAGAATTTCAGGCGTGAGTACTGCACCATCTTCCATGCTATGCGCCACCCTGTCCGTTTCCTGTCCAGGCTTATCACTGATATGCGTGGGAAGCAGGAGGCTCGGATCATGGCCCGTGCCCGTGCCCATGCCCGTGCCCAATCCTCTCTTGGTTCCTGCTCTGCTTTGGAGATGAGAAGCCCTACGACGACTGTCAGGAATGTTGCACTGCCTGGTGATGGTGCAGCTGGCCACCCCAAATACCGTCCCAGGTCCACCTCTATCCACCACAAATCTGCCTCCTCCTACCTTAAGTCTGTTCGGAGCCACCCCTCGGCTGCTGTCTCCACTAAGCCTGCCTCGGTCCATTTCAAGAGTGGCTCTGCCTACTTCAAGCCTGCTTCCAGCTCTGCCTTCAGTGGGGCTGCCTGCTACTCTACAGCCACCACTGACCACTTCAACTCTGCTACCAGCCACCCCAAGGCTGCCACTGATGACTATCTGGAGTCTGCCGCCACCAGTCACCTGCAGTACGAGGTCTCTGATTGCTCAGAGCCTGTCAGCAGTCCTACCAGAGTGTCCCCAGAGCCTGGTGCTACTGACGACCTCTGTGCTGCCAGTGCTTACCCTGAGGTGTTCGTGATGGATGTGGATGATGATTTAGATGAGGTAGCTGTTTGAGAAGCGCTCTGGGTAGGTGGCCCATGTGGCCCACTTGCCATTGGTTCTGCCAATGTAATCCAAAGTGAGATGGGATCTTTGGATCCAGTTTCTCTCTGGAATCCCTTATTCTCAGCCTCCTTTTACTTTCTCTTGGTTGACCTTTAGTGATCCCTGAAAAATTAGGGTTTTCCCCAACTCCCCACCCTTGTCCCATGCTGTCCACCTCTTGGGACTTGTTCCTGCTTTCTTCCCCCATTCTCCAGGGACAGGGGAGGGGTAAAAGTGCGCCTTGGTGACCATTTCTTTAAAGTGACTGACTGCACAGCTTTGTCCTCTCTAAGTGTTAACTGTGTGCTTCTACTGGCAGTCAACAAAGCAATTACACAAAGTGTAACCCTTACAAGTTTCTTTAAATTTCATGACAGCTCACAACATAGCGCTGAAGAGTAACCTGCTAAGCTCTTGCTCAGAAATTCTTTATGCCTGTGAGATCAAGCAGCAAACAGGGGAAGATACAGTCACACTAAGTTAGTGGTTTTTTTTTTTTTGAAAAGTCTAACATGGGTGCTGGTTTTTATAGTCAAACATGGTTGTGAATGATAAGATATTTTTCCCTTGGTTGTAGTCCTTTTTTTAGTGTTTGCTAGAAATTCATTTTCATTTAGTTCCCTGGAAACATTTACTTGTAACTAAGTACTTCTAAAATACAAACTTAACAGTTGCTGGGACCATTTACAGTCATGTTCGTAATATAATTTACAACTAAATTTTTACCTCAGATTTTTTACACAGATTCATATTTTTACATTGTTGTTCATCTGTGAAGTAAAGGTAATGAGTGGTAGCCAGAAGTGAGTGGAGTATGCCATGTTCTTCCAAAAGCCTTATCCCTCTGGCCCTTGTGTGTAAAGAGGGGACACAGAGGGAAATGTACGCATGGGTCAGTGATACAGTATATAGTTGTCTGCACATTCAGCCCAGAGGATAGCTTTCTTTCTTCTAGATTTTAAGATAAAAAGCCCTTGGTGTTTTATAAAAAGTTTAGTTGTTGACTCAAATTAATAGTTTAAATGAAGTTTAGTGTATGAAAGCTTGTAAAGATAAATGAAAGTGTGTTGTACTGTCTTAATTCTATTCTGTATTTTCAGTAGTAAATAAGTGATTTTTGTGGCTTTAATGTGTGATTTCTTCATTCATTCCTTCCATAGTTCCCTTGTGGGGAGGGTGTGTGTGTGGGGGGGGGGGGAGTGGTGGGTAGGGGTGCTTGTTGGGCCGGATGGTGATTTTCTTTAATACTTGGTGACACATAATTACACTCATCTTAGGGAATTGGCACATCCATGGCTTCTCACTAGTGTGATACCACTGAAAACTTAAATGCCTGCCATGGCTTCTAAAAGTCCCGATGGGAGAGCCATGTCGTGACCCCAGGGACCCACGAAACAGGTTTTGAAGATGGAGAGGAAGGTGGGGAAGGTGCAGAAGGTATAGTGCTTTCCTCGTGCCAAGGGGTGGCCAGGCTCTAGCCACTGGACAAAGCCCCTGATATCAATGATAAACTGATAAAACCGTAAAAATCAAAATGGACTTGATGTATATAGTAAGATATGAATGTATTTGTGACACGGGGTCTTGCTAGGCAGTCCAGGCTGTTCCTGAACTCTAGCCCAACCTGGCCTAGAGCTTATGGCAGTTGTCCTGCTTCAGCCCTCCTGAGTGCTGGGATTATAGGTGTGTGCCAGCATGCCAGACTAGGGTATGAATTTTTAAGAAAGGATGGGCTAGCTTGTGAGTATACACAGAGCTCATCCATACTTCTTCCTTTTTTTACTTCTTGGCATATTTTCCCCACAGTAATGTTATTAGTAGGTATTTGTGATACAAGATCATTAAGCTTGGAGTTGATGCATCGATATATTACACCTTGGTCAGCTACTTCCCTTCCCCCTTCCCATGTCTCCTCTACCCAGATCTGCTAGCCACATCATCACAGTGGTCCCAACCTGCCAGTGTGGCTACTGGGCCACTGGCTGACTGGCCCCTTCCCAATAAAATTACTGCCCAATATTCCTGGACTGGGGAGAAAGGCGTGTTCACTCATGTGCTCACAAATTGATCAACAGTCAGGGCTCCTCCCCCACAGTTACATGTCTTCCATGTCCACCCAGGTGCCACGTCCACATGCGCCAAACTGCGTTGTCTAGAGGCTTAGGAAGGATCAGAGATGTGACAGCTTATGCTGAGCTACATCCCCACCGTCGTCGTCTTCTTCTTTTTTTTTTTTTTTAGTTATGATTTTGAAACAGGATAATTAAATTGCTAAATTGTGAGTTGCCCAGGCTGGGCTTGAATTTTGGATCCTCTGATCTCAGCCTCCCTGAGTGCTGAGATTACAGGCCTGCAACACCGTGCCTGGCATGTTCCCTGCTTTGTCCTCAGTGCCTACAGCAGCAGTGCTTGTGCCCAGAGTCACAAAGACTGAAAGCAGCAGCTTCCGCCACTCTGCACTTCTACAAGTTACCTTCCCTTTAACCCTCTCTGCAGTATCTAAGGAGCTCCATCCTCACCTCATTTTTTATTTTTGATTTTGAGACAAGATTTTGCCAAGTTCCTGATTTCCCAGGGAGGTTCAAACCTGTGACCCTCCTGCCTTAGTGTCTCAGAGTGCTGGGATTACAAGGCCGTACCACCAGACCCAGCCATGCCTAGCATGTCCTCAGTGCCTGCTCAGATTGTAGCATGCATCAGTGGTTCTTTTTTTTTTTTTTTTGTGGCCGAGCAACAATCCATTGTATGAACATACTATATGGAATCTTGGCTACTCATCCAGCTCCCTCTCTTTAAGACAGAATCTTGCTCTGCAGTCCAGAGTTAGAATGTCACTCTTCAACCCAGGCTGATCTTGAGCTCACCACCACCCTCCCTCCCCAACCGTCTACGAGTGCTGGGATTACAAGTGTGGTCCACTATCCCTCACTTAGGTGGTGCTGGAGATTTGAACTCAGGGCCTTATGCTTGCTAAGCAAGTGCTCTAACTACTGAGCTACACCCTCAGCCTGTGTAGCCATTCTTGTGTTGATGGACATTTGAGTTGGTTTCATTTTTGGCCATTGTGCATCAGGCTGATGTGGCCACAGATGTCCAGGTACCTGTGCTATCTCTGCCATCAATTGCTCTCAATTGCTGAGTAGTGCACTAGCTGCTTGATGTGTTAGTCCAGACTTTTTTGCTCAATATTATGTCCCTGGGATGTATTGTTACTGAGACAGGATCCCATTCTGTGGCCCAGGCTGGTCCAGAGCTCACTACTTAACCCAGGCTGGTCTCAGAATCACCTGAGATGCATCCTTATTTTTCATGTTTACTTGTAGTTTATTTTACGTTTTTATATTTCTAGCACCGCACAAGGGTCACTAAGGAACTTTGCTAGGGCATGTACTTCATTTAAATGGAATCCTACAGATCTCACTCCTGCGCCTGGTGTGTATTTCATGGTACATGTTACCTCCCAAAATGACAAAAGACAAACCACAGACTGAGGACTCACTAAGTCATTAAGTTGTCCAGGCTGGGCCGGAACTCCTAATCCTCTTGCCTCAGCCTCCCAGAGGGCTGTGACTACAAGTTTGTGCCACCTGGCCCAGCTGATATTTCTAAATTGTGTGGCAGCACTTATTTACATACCTTAGCTATTAAAGATGCATCAGTTGCAATTTTCTCACCTTTTGTAGATTACCCTTTTACTCTCTAGGTTGTCTCTTTTGATACACAAAGCATTTGAGTTTTGATGAAATCTAATTTCTCTCTCTCTCTCTCTCTCTCTCTCTCTCTCTCTCTCTCTTTCTCTCTGAGACAAGGTCTTACTCTGTAGTCCAGGCTGGTCCTGAACTCACTGATGTAGCCCAGGCTGGCCTTGGGCTCATGGCAATTCTCCTGTCTCAGCTTCCTGAGTACTGGAATGACAGGCATGTGCCGCCACACTCGGCTTTACGTGGGGTTGGAGAATTGATCCCAGGGCTCTGAGCTTGCTAGGCAAGCACTGTAAGCGCTCCGTGATTCCTCCGGCCCCTAATTTCTCTCTCTCTCTCTCTCTCTCTCTCTCTCTCTCTCTCTCTCTTATTATTTGTCTGTCCTTTTTGGTGTCACTGTTTTACTTTCTTGATAGCGTCTTTTGATTCACAAAACATACTTATTTATTTGGAATGAAGCACAGTTTTTCTGTGTTGCTTTTTAAAACATCAAGTCTAAGAAGGTTTTTCCTGATTCAGGATCATTTATTTTGAGTTAGCGTTTGTGTACAGTGTGAGGCAGGAGTGGAAGCTCATTCTTTGGTTGTCTGGTTATTCCAGCATTTGGTCCCCCACTCAAGTATCCTGGCACCCTTGACTTCCAGTTCCTGCCCTAGCGGTCATTGCTCCTGGCCTCATAATAAGACAAAAGCTGAGAAAGCAGAAGACCAAAGGTTCTCCTTAGATCTATCTGTAAGTGAAGTTGGGGGGGGGGGATGCTTTCCACAACTGGAGGGACAGAAGAGGCAGAGCGCCACAGCCTTGCGGGAATAGAAAGTGCCATGACCATCTTCTTAACAATGGTTAAGAAGACTTAAGGACATCTGGCTAATTGTTGAAAATAGGATGAAAGGGGCTGGAGGCATGGCTCAGCAGTTAAGTGCTTGCCTTGCAAGCGCAAGACCCTGGGTTCGCTTCCCCTGTACCACAAAAAGCTGGGCATTGTGGCACATGCCTGTAACCCCAGAACTGAGGAGGCTGAGGCAGGGGGAGTGCCGTAAGTCCAAGGCCAGCCTGGGCTACACCAGTGAGTTCAGAAACAGCCTGGGCTACAGAGTGAGACCCTGTCTCTAAATAAATAAATAAATAAAAAAAAAGAGATGAGAGGAATTTTTAGCTCCAACACAGCCACAGTTAACAGCAAACACAGTTTTATTTCTAAAATTACACATGAAAAGCATATTTCCCTAAGCTCCCTTTCTACTTACCAGATTACATTCACATCCCATCAAAAAATTAAAAAGCCACACTGTAAAGAAAAAAATTCTTACTATCTAAAGGGACAAGACAAATGTCAGCACCACATTCATACATGGCAGAGATTTTTGAGTTATCAGGCTAGGAGTTTAACCCCGGGATGATAAGCACTCTAAAGGCTCTGATGGAAAAAAGAGACAACATGCAAGCAAAGATGAGTGGTGTAAACAGAGAGAAGGGAACTCTGGGAAGGGAAGGGACAGGAGGAAATACTACAAACAAAAACCCAGGGCAAGAGAAATGAGGCTGGCTCTAATGGACTCTTTAGGGGACTGGGCACCATGGAAGAAAGAACCATGGAGCTTATTCCAACCTGAAGCGCAAGGAAGACAAGATAGTGAAAGACGTACCAGGCCATCCAAGAACTGTGCATGCGTGCCCGTGTGTGTGCATGTATGTGTGTGTGTGTGTGTGGGGGGGGGAGGTTGCGAAAGCCCTGGTACTTGTACAGCAGGGCTATCAGAAGGAATCTTGGGACTGCTAGAGGCCAGGAGTTTCCTGAACTTAGCACCAGACAACAAACATTAAGCTGAAGAAAATCAAAGGGAAAGAGGATGTTTTGAAGGAATTCAAAGGAGAAAAGCCATTTTACTTCTAGAAGGATTAAAATAAGAGATCATACCAGCAAGCAGAGGTGAATTATTTAAACTGAGTGAAGTCTTAAGCCATATGTAAAATAAATAATATATCTAATATACATATATAAGTACTAAAATTTGTCTTAAAATGTTCTCACAACATTAAAAGAATGCAGGGCAAAAAAAAAAAAAATAGTCAGCTGCTGATTTGACATGCCTGAAAATATAGAAAGAAAACCCACCAAGCTAGGAACTGCATCTAGTGAAGTTATTATTTAAAAATGGAGGAGAAATAGACTTTTTTATTCAACTGAAAATTGAGGAGATTTGTCACAAGGAGATCTTGCAAGACATACTACAACCTTGTCAGATAAAAGGAAAATGAAATTGATCAGAAGTTTATTTCTGCGTTTAAATAAAGAAGAATATTAGTGAAGGAACAAGTGAAGGTCACATAAAACTCCTTCTTTTTCTTTTTCTTTGTTGCTCCAGAACATGAAGTTTTGTTAAAATTACTGGACTACAGCATAAGAATAAGTGACTGAATGACAGTCATGGTAGGAGGGAAGGTAAGGTGGAGAGGAGAATGCTCTGTGAGCTACTTGGGAAGCCATACAGCGATTCTTATTAGTTGTAAATATCAATTGCAAACTCCAGGGAAACCAGTAACAAAGGTAAACAAAGATATGTAAGAGACATGGAAAATAGAATCAGTTAAAAGGCTCAATTAAACTCAGAGGAGGTAGATAAAAGAGTGGAAGAAACACAGGAAAAAGCCAATGAATAAAAAACAGCTACAAATATGGTGGATATATATCCAACTATATCAATTATTACTGAAATGTAAATGGTTTAAAACACCAATTTAAGTCAGGGCCCATGGTACACGCCTATATTCCCAGAACTCTGGAACGCAGAGGCACGAGGGTCGCAAATTCAAGCCCAGCCTGGTCAATTTAGTAACTTAGCAAAATTAAAACCAAAAAAATGAACTAAAGATGTAAGTCCATGTGAAGGCCCTGCGCTCCGTTCTCAGTACCGCACAAAGATGCACCAATTTATTCCCCAAGTTCAATAGAATCATTATGCACCACAAATCCACACTAATAAAAACAACTGTCGTGGATAAACCAATAAAAACATCTTCTATTAATTTTGTTTTGATTTTTTTTTTTTTTGAGACAGGGTCTTGTTCTGTAGTACAGGCTGGTCCTGAACTCACTATAGAGCCGAGGCTGGCCTTGGACTTATGGCAATCCTCCTGCCTCGGCCTCCCGAGTGCTGGCTTATGTGGTGCTGGGGAATCAAAGTCGGGTACTTAGTGCTAGCTAGACATTCCTTCAGCCCCTATAAAAGTATCTTAAGTAAAAAATGATAGAGCTGATCAGAGTGGATTTTTGGAAACAGCCCTCAGCTATGTGTTCTCAACAAGAAAGACATTTTAAGTATCAAGGCACAGCTAGAACAAAGGCAAAGCAATCTGTAAACATGCAATGCTAAAGCTAATGAAAAAAGCACCACAGGAGGTGTACTGGGTCATCAACAGGCATAAAAAGAGGGACACTACATGATAAAAAGGAATGATAAGAATCCTTAAAATATATCACCCTATTAGCAGAGTGGCAAAGTATGTGAGTCAGACGGTGGCGGGACTGCAAATGGACAAGTTGGAGCTGAGAGCCAGCGGGTGGAAAATCAGTGAGAACATGTTGAAATTCATCAACTCAGTACTTCATCCAACACTAAGGTAAACCACATAGTTTTGGGTAATAAGAAACATATTTTAAAAGTTTAAAGAAATAAGAAAACAAAACACCAGGTCAAGATGGCGGCCAAGTAACAGCGCTGCACAAGGTCTCCTCATCGACCCACTTAAAAAGCCGAGAATTTAGTTAGAAAATGCGTGTTCAGTGAACCTAGAAAAGAGAGGAGCACCCCAACAACTGAAAGGAGTACAGGGGAAGGTCAGAAATTCTGAAAGCTCATCGAAAGCAGAGGGAAAAAAAAAAATCCCAGCAGCCCAGGAAGCCGCAGGCAGCTGCAGACGGAGGAAACCCCGCGTGGGCCTGGAACATCTGACGGAACTGGGAGAGGATGGAGCACCCCAACAATGGACAGGAGGCTGTGGGAGGGCCAGAAATCCTGAAACCATATCGGAAGAGGAGGGAAAAAGCAGCCAACTTGGCACAGTCCCGTGCTGCCGGCATTCACAGACCACAGACGGGGGAAAGTCCAGAGCCAGAACCTCAGCCTGAGGTCAGCGTGGATCTGGAGAAGTGGAAATTGTCAGCAGCTGGAGGCCCCAGCCTCTAAAAACCAGCCTGTGGGTAGTGTGTACTACACACGCAGCATGCGCTCACCCTAGAAAGGGCCCCAGGATCCCAGATCAGAAACAGGGCTCAGCAGCCTTCACAGGTAGTGACGTCAACAGGAGCCATTTTAAAAAGAAGAAGAAGAAGAAGAAGAAGAAGAAGAAGAAGAAGAAGAAGAAGAAGAAGAAGAAGAAGAAGAAAGAAAGAAAGAAAGAAAGCAAGCCAGCCAGCCAGCCCAAGACTGAACCCTTTAGAGTAAAAGAAAACTCAGAAGAGCACATCAGGGCTTTCAGGGTCACCCCATAAACAGTGCCTAGGAAGAAACTGGCACAAGCAGCAGAGAGAGGAGAAAAAAGGGGAAAAGGCTGCTGGTCCCCTGAACAGCTCAGGGGCACCTCTGCTCCGAGGGTGGAGAGCCCCGCCCTGGAGAGGGAAGCCAGGACAGACGGAGAGCTGTGCTGAGTGGACTGGGGGGGACCAAGACACCTCAAAAGAGGGGCCATCACCTTGTTCCTCTGGCACATGCCAGAGGTTTCCGGTTCACCACTGCCCTGCACGGCAGAGGCATCTAGGACCTGGAAGTCCATCATCCGTCTGTCTCGTGAGCTCTCCTTGTTTGTCCCTTGGACCAGAGGCTTCCAGAGGCATTCAGGACTGGACCTTCACCAAACCCTTCTTTCCTGCACACCAGAGAGAGCCAAACCATAGGGAAATGTGGTAACAAATCTCCTACAACAAGACCTGACACCCCAGAAGATGATACCAGGGATACTGAAATTGCAGAATCCAAAGATGAAAATGGCAAAAAGGATGGTAACTTCTGGGCCCAGAAATTCAGTGAATTAAAGCAGGAATTAAAGCAGGAAATAAAACAGCGCAAGAGCTACACCAACACATAGCTAAGCTAAAAGCAAGCCTTGAAACTCAAACAGAGGAGACCATAGAAGAAATATACCAGAAGATAATGAAGATAGTACAAGAAATTAGAGAAAAACACAACAGAGATATAGAAAAATTGAATGCAGATATTCAGGAAATGAAAAACACAAGGAAATAATAAGCAACCACATTAAACATCTTCAGAATAGTATGTCAGACCTAGAAAATAAAGTGACTGAGCTGCAACATACAGGCCATGAAGAATACAAAGTAAATAAGGAAGAAAGCGAATCATTACAACAGCTGATAGATGATTCAAAGAGAAACAACCTCAGAATTATGGGAGTCCAGGAGAAGACTGAGGACAAAACAAAAGGCTCAAAAGTCATGTTCAATGAAATTATGGAAGAAAATTTCCCAAATCTAAGAAAAGAAATGAACATGGAACTATTGCAGGCGTATAGAACACCAAACAACTTTGATCAGAAGAGATCCTCATCAGTACACATAATAATTAAAATACTAGAAACCCAACACAAAGAGAAAATAGCAAAAGCTGTAAGAGAAAAACAGAAGGTGACCTATAAAGATAAAATCTGGACACAAAAATCACTAGCATTCCTCTACAGCAACAGTGAAAACACAGAGAAAGAGATTAGAAAAACAATTCCATTCCCAGTTGCCTCAAAGTAAATTAAATACTTAGGAATCAATGTAACAAATTATGTGAAAGAGCTCTACACCGAGAACTACAGTACTCTGAGAAAAGAAATCCAAGAGAATTTTAGGAAATGGAAAGACATCCCCTGTTCCACGATAGGCAGAACCAACATTGTCAAAATGGCCACAGCACCTACACTGATATACAGAATCAACGCAATCCCAATCAACTCACCAACAGCATTTTTTTACAGAACTAGAAAAAAATGACCCAAGATTTATATGGACCCACAAGAGGCCGAGAATAGCCAAAATGATCCTAAGCAACAAAACAAAAGCAAGAGGCATCACAATTCCAACTGACAAATTATATTACACAGCAACAGTGATAAAAATGATATGGTATTGGCACAAGAACAGACAGGTGGACTAATGGTGTAGAATTGAGGATACTTAAACACCCACGAGGACCTTCAGCCACCTGATTTTCGACAAAGGGGCCAAAAACACACACTGGAGTAAAGACAGCCCCTTTAACCAATGGTGCTGGGAAAATTGGCTAACCACATGCAGAAGACTGAAACTAGAGCCACAACTTTCACCGTGCTCCAAAATCCAATCAAAATGGATCAAAGACTTAGACATTAAAACAGAAACACTGAACCTGTTGGAAGAAAAAGTAGGCAAAACCCTCGAAGACATAGTTGTAAGCAAGGACTTTCTCAATAAAACCCCCAAAGTACAGGAGATAACACCAAGACCTGACAAGTGGGACTATATGAAATTACAAAGCTTCTGCACAGCACAGGAAACCATCAGCAGAGCGAAGAGAGCACCCACAGAATGGGAAAAAAATCTGCCAGCTACTCCTCAGACAGAGGACTAGTATCAAGAATATACAAAGAACTGAAAAAATTCGAGC
>PVKB01008198.1:0-20174 GCA_004027205.1 Ctenodactylus gundi | reverse complement strand
TCCATATATTCATGCGTATGCATTTTTAAAAGAGTTTATGTCAGTTCCTCATGTTGCATGCTATTAATCTGATATGCGCAGTATTCCATTATTAGTAGGAATGATTGGGGGAAGTTTCACAGATTTTATGGAACTGCTGGTAATGTTTCAGAAGTATATAAATGAAGTAATTTAAATGGCAGTTTTGACTTCCTAAGGAGTTCCGCCCTTTCCGGGCCCGAGCTGTTAGTATCTGGGGTCTCGGTCATCTCTGCTTTGTCCTGTCTTCTGCCCATGTTTCTCGTGTTGAGGGGCTTCACGCTAGAGGCCTAGCTGAGGGGTTTCTTTCAGCTGCTATCATTGTGTGTGGTGGTGCGCCGCAGTTGTTCTTAGTCCTGTGCTGGGAGTAGGCAGTGACAGGTGACCTCCGAGTCCCGTGGCCTTTGAGGTGTCTTGTTCACTGCGGCCCCTCAGCAATGCTCAGGCACCCTTGCTATCCTCCGTCCCCAATGGTGGGGTTGTCCACTCTGGGACGGGCCCCACTACACTGCAGCTTTCAAGCGATCAGCTGCCTCTCCCCCCCCCCCCCACCCGTCTGCTTTCTACCTCTTCTGCCAGTTTCTCCTTAGGCACTGTTTAAGCGTGACCCCAGAAGCCCTGGTGTGCTCCTTTGAGCTTTCTTTTACTCGAATGGGTTCGCTTTCAGGTTTTTTGTTCTTTATCGGCTCCTGCTTACATCTTTTCCGGCTGCCCGGCGCTGCTTCTGGTTGAGCTCCCAGTGCCTCTTCTGTGTGGCGCTCACGCGGCATATGTAGTGTAGTGTGCCCACGGGTTTGTTTTTTGGAGTCTGGGGCTCCCAGCTTCCCACAATTCTTACTTCCTTTGGATTCACACTTCTTTCAGACTGAGGACCCGGCCTCTGGGTTTCCTTCCTCTGTGCCCAGTGGCTTCAGGAGCTCAGGATCGTGCCGCACTGGCTGCTGTTTTCCTCCACTGCTAACATGTCGTCAGGATTTCTGACCTTGCCCGTGGTCTCCTGTCCTTTCTTGGGGCGCTCCTTCCTCTCCTGGCTCTCTCACATGTTCCTGGCCCACGGGGCCTTTTCTCTGTCTGGAAATTCCTGAGGCTCCAGCCATATCCAGCCCGCACCAGGTGTCTTCCTCTTTTGCTGGGTTGTTTTTGTTTTTCATTCACTTTCATGGGTCCTTCGTGATTTCTGATCTTCCCATGGAGTCATTTTAGGTGTTGTGGTGACCCTCTGTCTCCTGGCAACATTGAACACACCTTTTATGAGTTAATTCTAGAGTTTTTGAGTGGGTCGCAGAAGAGGCATTGTGCAGCTCTGTTACTCGGCTGACATCTTGTGGGGGAAGTTGAACAAACCCTGGCTTTGATTCCCCAGCATCATACTAGGTCGACCTGGTGCCACTTCCTGTAGTGGCAGCACTCGAGGTTGTGGCCGCAGGGCTGTCATAAGTTTGAATCCTGCTTTGGCTGAATAGTGAGTGGAAGAGCAGACTTGACTATGGAGCAAGAGGCCGTCTCCAAATAAAGGAAAAAAAAATAAGAAGTTACCTAGGCAAACAGTACAGGCAGTGCTAAGCTACTATTCAAGGAAGTACTACTGAAAATATTTAGATAAAATATCTCACATGTTGAAGTTTAAAAATAGAGTTCACTATAGTCACATAAATTGGACTTTCGTTTTCTTACTCATACTGGAAGTTCACTACACCACCTTTAATGAAGCAATTTTTTTTTTTTTTTTTTTTTTTTTTTTTTTGGTGTAGGAAGATTGTGCCATTTGCTGAAGCCGGGACTCCGTGTTAGTGTATAACTCATGCTTACAGGAAACTAAATCTTCCTACATACGCTAATGAGTTATTGATTTATAGTTTTCTTTCACCAAATAGTGCTACGGAAAGTTTTTGTTTTTGAAATTGGATCTTAGCAAAGAGTACAATCTTCCCTTCAACTTAGCGACATGTCTTTGCCAAGCTTTTAAGTTGATGGCCTTATAAAAAGGGCTACTAAGTCTAATAAAGTTTCTTTTTGGGTCTAAGTTTGCTGAAGTCCTTTTCTATAGCATTTTTTTGCATTTGCGTTTAAATGTCTTTCGTGGCCCTGTGCTTTCTTTGAAGGCGACTTCCTTTCTTTAAAAGGACTTCTAATGTCTGTTCACATTTGACAGCATGCTCTGAGACATACGTGAAAATGTGTTCCTCATTCCTTACCAACGTTTGTTGGTGGAGAGACACTGTGAAAGAAAGGAACGTAGCTTCTGGGGAAAAACCATCATCCCAGTGTTGAATCTCAATTTCAGCAAGGAGATTTGTATTTGTGTGACATCATTTCAAGGCATCTTTTGTAGAAGAGTTCTTAAGCATCTAACATTGGTAGTAACTGTAGTTTCTTTCTTTTTCTTTCTTTTCTTTCTTTCTTTCTTTTTTTTTTTTGAGACAGGGTCTTGCTGTATAGGTCAGTCTGGTCACCATGGAGCCCAGGCTGGCTTTGGACTCAAGGCAATCCTCTTGCCTCATCCTCTGTAGTGCTGGGATCACAGGCATGTGACACCACGCACAGCTTATGTGGTGCTGAGGAATCGAACTCAGATACTTAGCACTTGATTTAGCGCTTGCTAAGCAAGCGCTTTAACCTCTGAGCCATTCCTCCAGCCCTGAAAGTGTAGTTTCCATACTAGCTTTCAACCACAAGTAAGTCAGGAATATGTAGAGAAATCATATTACTGAAAGAAAGTTGGTAAAATATTCAGCAAGTATGTGTTCCTTGGAAAGTATAAAAGGACATATTGAACAAATACAGTATGAACATAAATGTCGTAATGATTTTAGATTTCTCAATTTCAGGCAAAGTCATCGAGGAATCCCTACCTCAGAAAATCCGTATGAATATAAACAGAGTGGTAAGGTTTCTTCTTATTCCAGTGGTCTTCAAATGCATGAAAGAAGTCAACGTGGATGGGTATCCCATGAATTTAAACACTTTGTCAATGCCTTTATTTCTTTTGCTACCCTTCAACTGCATGAGAAAACTCACACTAGACAGAAATCTTATGAATGTAAACACTGTGGAAAGGCCTTTGTTAGGTGCAGCAGCCTCCAAAGGCATGAAGGAACTCACATAGGAGATAGTCTCTATGCGTGTAATGAATGTGGTAAGGCCTTCGCTAATTCCAAGTCCCTCCGAATACATGAAAGGACTCACAGGAGACACAAATCTTACAAATGTGAACAGTGTGGTAAGGCATTCAGTTCTTCTAAATACCTCCAAGAACATGAAAGGATACATTCTGAACACAGACCATATGAATGCAAAGAATGTGGGAAGGCCTTCAGTTCCTGTTGTTATCTCCGTGTACATGAAAGGACACACAGTGGAGAGAAACCTTACCAGTGTAAGGAGTGTGGTAAGTCTTTCACTTATTCCCGTTCCCTCCGGATACACGAAAGGACACACTCTGGAGAGAATCCACATGTATGTACGCAATGTGGTAAGTCTTTCACTTGGCTCAGTAACCTCAGGACTCATGAAAAGAGACACTCTGGGGAAAAACCCTATCAATGTAAACACTGTGGTAAGCGCTTCTTTTTTTCCTATCGTCTCCAAATGCATGAAGTAATTCATTCTGGAAAGAAGCCCTTTGAGTGTACACAATGTCATAAGGCTTTTGCTTGTCCCACTTACCTCAGACAACATGAAAGGATACACTCTGGCCTGAGGCCATATGAATGTGACCAGTGTGGAAAGGCCTTCTTTACATCAGGTAGCCTCCAAGTACATGAACGTACACACAATGGCGAGAAGCCTTACAAATGTGAACAATGTGGGAAGGCCTTCAGTTGTTCTGCTTCCCTCCGAGGACATGAAAGGACACACTCTGCACGCAGACCCTATGAATGTAAACACTGTGATAAGGCCTTCTGTAAATCACTTGATCTCCGAGTACATGAAAGGACACACACTGGAGAGATGCCTTACGAATGTGAACAATGTGGGAAGGCCTTCAGGTCTTCTAAGAACCTCAAAGTACATAGAAGGACACACAGTGGGCAGAAACCCTATGAATGTAAACAGTGTGGGAAGGCCTTCAGTTCTTCTAGGTACCTCCAAGTCCATGAACGGATACACAGTGGACAGAGACCCCATGAATGTAAAGACTGTGGAAAGGCCTTCGTTCACCTGTCTGGCCTCCGAATACATGAAAGGTTACACAGTGGACAGAGACCCTATGAATGTGAAGAGTGTGGAAAGGCCTTTATTTCCAACAGCACCCTCCGAAGACATGAAAGAACTCACAACTGACAGAGACCCAATGTGTGTAAACACTGTGGAAAGGACACACAGTGGACAGAAACCTTACAAGTGTAAGGAGTGTGGTGAGTGTTTCACTTTTTCCAGTGCCCTCAGGGATCATGAAAAGAGAAAGTGTGGGAAGAAACCCTACTAATGTAAACACTGGTAAGGTCTTCGCTTTTTATGGGAACTGCCAAGGGTATGAAAGAATTCACTGTGGACAGAAGCCCTATCAGTGTAAGCAGTGTAATATAGCCCTCATTACTTCAGGGAACTCCGAGTGCATGCAAGGATGCGCAGTGGAAAGATGCCTGACAGATGTAAACCATGTGGGAAGTCTTATACTCCTTCCTATCACCTCAGAGCATATGAAAACACACTCGGATCAGATACCTCATGAATGTCAGGAATGTCCTAAGTCTTTCACTGGTTCAGTTTACCTCAGGGAAAATGAAAACGTACACTCTGGACAGAAACCCTATCACTGTACACCCTGTGCTATGCCTTTTTGATTCCAGTGGCCTCCAGAGGCACGAGAGAACTCATTCTGGACAGAAACCGTACGAATGTAAGCAGTCTGGGAAGGCTTTCATTTCAGTTGCTCCACTTACCTCAAACTGCATGAAAGGGTACAGGCTGTAGAGTCACCGTATGAATGTGACCAGTGTGTAAGGCCTGAACTGCTTCCAGCAATGTCAGAAGACATAAACCAATACAGTGGAGAGAAACCCTGTGACTGACCAACGTAGTAAGGCCTTTGGCATTTCCAGCGTCATGCAAGTGCGTGAAGGACCTCACACTGGCTAGAAACCCTCCTCAGGCTGTTCCCGTTGGGCTGGCTTAGAGTCCGTAAGCCCAGTGCACCCAGAAGTTCCCCTATGGGAACACGGTACCCTGAGAAATAGGAAGACTGCGGCATGGGAGCACAGCGTGTAACTTGCACAGACAAGGTCAGAGGTCACCATGTGAGGGAACCCAGCCTGCCAGCCAGAGCACTGGCAGAGCAGCAGTCTTTGACCGAGGACGGGGTTCATCCTCAGTCCCTAAGTCCTACTAGGAGCAGAGCCCTGGGACTGTTGTAGAGATTGTGTGAACTTGAGGCACTTGATAACCACACGGGGTTGGAGCTCACAGGTGTGTGTGATGGGCGGGCCAGCAAAGGACGCGAGACAACCCGGCGGAAGTGACCAAAAGCCCAGCAGGGAGCTCAAACTTCATAAAAGGAAAAAGAAAGATTGTCGTGGCTTCGTCCTCGGGACATCCCTGGCCTTGCCCTACAGGGGCCGCCTTACATCAGACCCTCCAGTTTTCCTACATACAGGCTGCCATCTTAAGCTCTCTATGTCTTTCAGCTTGTTACCTTCCCAGTAGATTTCTAAAAATAATTACTGTCAATTCTGCCTTTTGTACAACCGAAAGTAATCCAACACCCAGGTTTAGCTTTCCTGCACAACAACAGCCAGGTATATAAAAACCACCCAGGCCTAATAGATCAGGGGCTCCCTGCCCATGTACTTGGGGAGCGTTTAACTCTTTATCTTCATAGATCTTGCCCTTATCCCCACTTTTTGTTTATTTTCACCATCAGCAGAGCACGAATTCTAATAGTAAACCAGCAGCTCTTCACTAACACTATAAATTGGAACAGTATGATAAGGCCTCCACTGGTTCCAGGGATCTCTGAAAGCATGATAGGACTCGTACCGGACAAAAGCCCTATGCAGGTACATAATGTGGTGACACCTTCACTTCTCCCGGGCAACTTTGAGTGCATAAAAGATTTCACACAGGCCCGAAATTCCATGAACATAAACAATGCGGAATGGACTCTAGTAGTTCCAATCAATTCTGAGAGTGTGAAGAACTCTCACACAATGTCATCACGCCTGGATTTCTTCCAGTTTTTGTTGAATTCATGACAGGCGCTTTGAACAGAAACCCTGCAAATGGCAGCAGTGCAGTCAGTCCCCGTGTGGTAGTCCTCACTTCTGATCGCACAAAAGAACTAACGCTGGGCAGAGTGCTGTGTATGTGAACAGTGTGATGCCTCGACTGTCTCCACTGTCCTCCCACTCATGAGTGTCGTCACAGAGGACAGAAGCCTGTGAGTGTAACAGTGCGGCAAGCATCGTGCCCATGGCAGTGTCTGTAGACTGCATTGGATGTCTTCCAATAGAGAGAACACGTCGCGACTGCAGATGAGCTGGTGAAGCTTCCTGAGCTGATGCTTTTTAAGATGGGGTCGTGCTCTGCTGTCTTGGCTGCTCATGAACTCAAGTGTGTGTCCCAAGCTGCCTTCGAATTCATGGCGGCTCTCCTGCCTCAGTTTCCATCATGCTGATGTTGCAGGTGTATGACACAAAGGCAGGCAGACCTGTATGTGTTAGGAAGTGAGCCCAGGACCTTGCCCTTGCTGGGCCAGTGCTGGAATTGCTCACTTATAGCATCCCGACCTTTCATTTCCTGTTTTCGACCTTAGTAGTGTGAAAACACAGGGGAGAAAAGTAAAGAGTATAATGTGGACATTAGTTCTGTTTAGTGTTGTGTGCAGGGGCCAACTCAATGAACCTCAGCCCTCTACTTCATAACAAATCCCTTAAGCTACTTTATAACACATCATGTAATGCCTTAAGATGCTTAATGGCTGTGTGAGTGTAACTACAGGTAACAGAGAAGTCCTTGTGTAGAATCAAAGTAGTAAATTTGAGTCCTTCTTTCCTGCTCCCTTCTCTCAATGTCCTATGGGACAGAACCTCACTGAACTATGAGGAATGTGGAAACATCACAACACCTGATCTCATTAGACACTTTATGATCTCTAGCAGGCACTGGAGAGGTGCAGGTGCTGTTGGAATGTCCCACGTTTTTGGTCATTGTGCAATGGCGATCCTCTCACACTAAGCAATTTCTCTCTGTTCTGGTGGCCCTGAGAATTTCCTTCAGCCTGTTCACATGGCTTGGCAACCCTCCCCTTTTATTGTATTTGTTTTAATTTGAGACGTGATCTTAGGAAGTCACCGAGCTTCTCAGGCTGTGCCCAATGTTCTGACCTCTTTCCTCAGCCTCCTGGAGTGCTGGGTTGCTGGGATTTCAGGGGTGGACCTGCCTGCCTGTCTGCATGGACTTTAACATAGCAACACTTGGCCCATCTGCCTAGAACCGCCATGAGATTGACAGTACTAGAAGCATATGCAAAATGTCTGTGAGTTCTAATTTTCATGCTGAGTCAGGAAGATTACAATGAATTCATGATCATGTGTGTGTTCAACATGAGCTCCAGGCCAGCCTAGACTACACAGCACCATCCTGTCTCAGACACCAAGGCTGAGGTCACCGGAATAAGCATGGCTGTTAACATCCTGGTGTTCGTTTCCCCCGTGCTCCTCAGCCAGGCCAGGACATGCATCCTCGTCATCACAGCACTTTAGAGGCTGAGGTAGATTGTTGTACATTCTAGGCGAGCCCGAGCTACATAGTGGCTTCCAGAGCATCCTGTACTATGTAGAATGAGGTGCTCTCTGTCCAGAAAGAAAAAGAAAATACTAGCAAATACTTTTTTACTCACATGGAAGTTGTAACTACATTGAAGTGCAGGTTGTTTGCTGTGGGAAGCTAAGTGCAGTTCCTTTCACATAAAATGCCTGAGAAAAATTACTAGTGTGAAATCAATGTAATTTCTAAAATAGGGTGGTTTTATCTGTGTGACTCATTTCTTTTTTTTTCTGTGACTTTAGTTAGAAAGGTGTGCAGGGAATTTGGGTTCATTGGTGCATTTCCCGGATGTCCTTGCAATTGAAAGCCTGCAGAAAAGAGATCATGAGTTCTAATTCTGACTGGGCTATTTAAGGCTACGCTTTTTAAATTTATCTCCCTATGTGTATGGTTGTGGTGGGTAGGTCGGTGCGTGGTACCGGGAATCAAATCAGGGACCTTCACATTAATACTTGCAGGCTTTTCTTTTCTTTTCTTTTCTTTTTTCAGGTAGGGGGGTCAGATTGTCTTTTGGCAGGATTGTCCTGAAATCCCGACGTCGGGGCGGCTGACCTTACACTCAGGGGAGTCTTCCTGTCCCTGTTTATTGTACCACGACTGGTGTCGTGATGTAAATATGATATACATTGACTACATTAAATGGCAAATTTTTCTGTTACTATGGTTCTTGGTAATATTGGAACTTGGAGTTGTTTAAAACTTACGTTGTTTGACATTCAGTGCAAGAGTCTTAGATGGTATAAGGGTAGAGTTCAATTTTAAGGGATTCCCTAATATGTATTCTATTTTTTCTCCGAAGTCATACATAAAATGTGACCTTGAAAGTGCCTTACAAAAAGGAAATTTTGAGAAAATCGACTATGGATGTAGCACAGGGATAGTCATTGCTTTTTGTTGTTTTGTAGTTTGCACTAATTGTGTTGAATTGGAATTAACAGGAATTTGAGAAACGACTAATATTCAGAAGTTAAAATGTGAATTTTAAATGATTTTCCCATGTGGAAAGAAATCACAAAGACAGTCAGGAATTACTTCCAAGAGGATGACAGTGGGAATGTTTCACCGTGTATAGGAGTCGGTCGCTAAATGGCAATGAGTGGCCACCTCAGAGGAAAGATCTGAAATCAAACAGCTAGATTTACATTCAAAAAGGGAAAACAACCAAATAAACCCACTGTCATGAAAAAAGAAGAAACGCTGAGAAAGACTAGGGAAAGAAGGGAGAATGTCCACTGCCATGAACCTCCTTTTTAGAAACTCCCCGCTGACACCAGAGACCCGTCTGTGTGGAGTGCCGGCCCCCTGGGGGGCATCTCCGTCTGTGGTTGGGTCCTGTTTCGCACTTTCAGATGTCTGTGTCCTCCCTCCACTTTTATCCTGCCTAAAAATGTTGAAGGAATTAGACCAAGAGGCATTCTGACAGTATTCTGAATATACAGGGGCACCTTAATTTGGTGTGCAGCAAGCCTAGAGAGTTGTTGAAAGTTTTGTGCTCCTCAACCAGGGTTGTGTTCAAATTTAAGGGGTATCTTGGGCAAGCAGCAAAGGGTAATGTTGGCATGCACTGGTGAATATAGATTTAAGTTTAGTGAGTGCAGGGAATTTGAAGGTACCCCCCTGTGACTATCTGTGGTAGGTTAGTAAATAGTGGGTCTTCCTTCCGTGACTGGAATGGAGGTAAGCATGTTTACAGAAGCAGAGACTGCAGTTAGACTAATTTTTGTGGGGGCAGGGCCAGGCCCAGGAAAGGGACCAAACAGGAATAGTCCACTGTGAAAGTTCTTACCCAGTTCATACATAAGAAAATATAGGGGGTATATTTTTTCAATATGATTGTCACCGCTTCCCTTCACAAATTTACAAATGTCTCGCTGAGGCGCACTTTGTTTAAGCATCACCTAGCGTTAGCAGTGACACATTGTTCAAGATGACGGACCTTTACATTTTCGGGCCTTACCAGGCCAAGTGACCAAAGAAAGGCAGGAAGGGGGGAGGAGCGATAAAGGTAATGATGTTGTGATGAACTTGGCCCTGAGCCATTGCCTTAGATCTTCTCCGGAAGATTATGAATCTTGCCAATAGAGGCAGGGGGAGGGACCCGCGACCTAGGGATTTAAGTCTGTACCGACCACATTTTGGGTGTGCCTCTCTCCACTTGCATGTGGGAAGGACATGCTTTTTGCAAAAAGAAAATTAAAGCCTCATACCCTGTCGTGCATGCTTCCTATGTCCACCATTTGTTTGGACAGGAAAATTTCTATGAGCCGTTTCTAACCGTTTGTGGGCTTGTCTGAGATTTACACGTCTGCTGGAGGATGGCACCCCAAGATGAGGAGGAGGCGCCACATCTAGTTTTCTAGGTGGCCTACTCTGCGGGGGGTGGTGACCGCTCGCAGAGCCGTGATAAAGCCTGAGACTGTTTATATTTGGAGACAGTAAGGATGATGCTACAAGGAGAATAAAACCCGCAGCTGGTCAGGAAATCTTCATGTGTGGCCTAAGGTAGGAAGGTTGAGAAAGGAATCCTCATAGTACTGCCTTGGTGACCAGGTTTAGAGTTGGCAAGAAATAGCTGGTAATGAGAGATGGAGCTTTTTCCAGGAATTTTGGAGTTAGCAACAAATCTCCGGTAGTGGGGGGGGGGTGAGCTTTCTCCAGGAATTTTGGGGTTCAGCAAGAAATCTTCCCTGATGGGTGGTTGAGCCTTCTCCAGGCAAAAGATTGAAAGTCAATTTGTGTGGGGATCGGTGATTAAAATTGCAGGCCTACCAGTAAAAAGATGGATTTGCAGAAACGATTGGAATTCTCCCAGGTTCCCTTGAAATCCACCAGGGAACATGTTGAAATTCTGGGAGGATCATTCTTGTATAAAGGTGTAAAAACAACAACAACAAAAATAAATAAAAGTTTGCTGTTAGGCCAAACTGAAAGGGCCCTCGCTGGTGGGGACAAAGAAAACAGGAAAGTTAAAATGTTAATGTAATTTAAAAAATGCCTTGGAAACAGACCCTACCCTTTACCAACTCAAGGGTGGAGATGGCAAAAGTCTTTGTTTTGAGAGGTGCACAACTGGGCCAAATTGCCGTCTATTGTTAGTGTCTTGTTCAAGAGAGAAAAAAAGGAGAATGATTTGGAGAACAGTGTTTACTGTCTAGAAAAAGTATCCTCCAGAAAAACTGCGTCAGTCAGCTAAACACACATTTCTTAATATGATCCTGGCCACAATAATAATAGTGACCCAGAGGACAGGGCTCAAGTGCAAGATCTCAGAGAATCAGGTATAAAAAGAGTCAAAAGGTGAGTCCCTGGGTCCCGAAATGTCATTTAAATGCCTGATCCCCATAAGGAACCTAAGGCTTCCACTCGATCAAAAATAAATAAAACAGGAGGTTTCTGCTACCTCATAATAGAGGAAATAAACATCTTTGGGAGCTGGAATTTGCAAGGATAACCTAAGAAAAGGGAGGGAAGGGAAGGAGGCTTGGAGCTCCTTACTGCACCAGGAGGTGACCAAGGGTTTTGTGCTGGCTTTTGTATGTTAGGTGTGGCCAAAAAGGGCACTTAGGGGCTCGTTGTACCTTGGGTTGAAGGACACTAGGTCTGGAGCCCAGGTGGTTTTCTCTGGAAAGGAGACGCAAGGTCCTTATGGGCTCCCAGTTTACCTGTCCACCCAACAGGACAAAGCCTCAGGCAACTTTGGATGTTGTAGGACTAGCGAGCCTGCTCGTTCTCTTCTTTCCTCTTAGCAACGTGGCTTTTAGGCTGTGGTGAATTTTGAAATGCTGTAGAATTCCGGTGGTTGGAGGATTTAAACTTAACTTTAAAACTAGGAGTTTGGCCAGATTGGGGGAAAATTTTTATTTTATTTTATTTTTTTTACAAAATTAAAGGGATGGGATAAAGAGGTCTATAAAAAATTCTTAAAGGAAACTCAAAAAGTGTTTATAGAACAAGATGGAGAGAAGCAAAGTGAGACTCACAGTTGCTGCTATAGAAAAGCGGGGTGAAAACCCAGTGCCGTGATAGCTCTAAAAAGCTTGGCAGTCTAGTGAAAGCTAAGTAAAATGGGGGAAATTGCTACAATTATAAAATAACTAGGCCGCCTTAAGAGGAAATTCTCCCTGTAGGTAAAAAATGTGAACACCTTTATACCTCCTGATAAAATAAATAGGGGTACCATGTATTCCCTATGATGAGGTCCTACCGAGGATTTCAAACCTGTTTGTTTTAAAAGTAAGCTTCCTGTAGACTACAGGTGGTTCAGTATAATAGATTTAAAGGATGATTGGACCCAAACACGAAATCTCTTTGCCTTCCAATGGAAAAATCTGATAAATAAAAAAGAGAAAGAAACAATATTGGGGAACGGTGCTTCCACAGGGATTCTGAAATACCTAGCCTATTTGACCAAACACTTGAGTTCATATTGGAGGAGTTCCCTTCTACTCCAGGGACTAATCTTTTACAATATGTGGATGATTTATTGGTATCAGGTACAACTTTCAAGGGGTATAGTAAATCTGCTGATCTTCTGGGCCGAAAGGGGTTTCGTATCTCAAAAAGTTATAATTCACTAAAAAGAAAGTTAAATATCTACGTCATCTTATTAGTGAGGGGGAATAAAGGATTAATCCAGAAAGGTTGAGGGGATTATGATTTATACCAAGCCAAAGAAAATAAGGGAACTCTGAAAATTTCTAGGAATCGTGGGTTATTGTAGACTCTGGATTGACTTTTATGCTCGTAAAACTAAAAGCCTTTATCTTGACCTGCTGAAAAAGCCAGACCCCCTCCTGTGGACAATGGTAGAGGTAAACATGCTGGAAAAACTTAGGACAGTCACTAATAACAGCTTTGGTTCTAGCACACTCGGGTGCTAGTTAACAGATTCACAAATTCTGACGTATAAAGTAATACTACGGGGGGAAAGGGTGATTTAGTTCTGACCACTGATGCTTGTTTCAATCCAGCTAGCTTTCTAGTGTCAGAAACAACAGGTGAACCTAAAGAGTTAGAGAATAATTGCCTGGGTATTATAAAATATCAGACCAAGGTCTGACAAGATTTAAGTGAGATGTACTCTGAGGAGGGCCAAACTGTGGATGTGTCTTCCCGAGTTTTGGAAGGCAAAGGGCCTAATAAATATATAGTGGTTAATTGAAAAGATTAATTGTTATTTTTTTTTTTAAAAAAGACAGAGACTGCCTAACAAATGGTCAGCTCATTCCTGGAAACTCTTTGCCCTTCAAGGTATGCTTTTGCAGTAGTCCACACTTTTGGGAAATGTGAAATTATAGGGAACAAAAACAGGTGGGGGAAAAACTAGCTCATAAAGGTCTAATCAAGGCACTTTTACAGAATCTCTTACCTGTTGAAATAGCCATTACCCATACAAATGGGCAACAAAACTGAAGTTCGTTTGAGGCTTTGGGAAACAGGCTGGCAGATGAGGCAGCCAAGATAATGTCAGTGTTACACCAGAAAGGTCACTGAGGAGCACAAGCTGTGGGGTATACACTGTTACAGGTCTGTGCGTGTATAGGTATCTGTGTTCTAGCCAAACAGGTCTGTAGGAGTTGTATTATCTGACAAAAGATTAATTTAAAAAACTCTGAGAAAACAAGCTTCAGGGGGAAGACCCCCAGGGCTGAGGCCCTTCCAGAGTATACAGGCGGACTTCACGAAAATGCCAAAGGTGGAAAGGCTAAAACATTTATTGGTTATAGTTGATCATCTAACTGGATGGGTAGAAGCTTACCCTTTAGTAAATGCCACAGCTGGAACTGTGATTTGGCTGATATTCAAGTACATTATCCCCAGGTTTGGTCTGATTGAACATGTGGACTCTGCTAATGGTAGTCATTTCACATCAACAGTGTTACAGGGTGTTACGAAAGCACTACAGATTAAGTGGGACTTTCATACTCCATGGGAGGGCATTGCTTGAGAACCTCATGGCTGACCGGAGTGACACCCTTACTTTGGTCCCATTGGCTCTCCATTCCTGAGGCATACAGGCCTCAGCAGCCTTTCCAGGCCTCAGCTTTATTTTGGGCTAAGGTTTGTAGTCCTTAATGGATCTTCTAGCCCCAGAGATTTTCCTAATAATAGACTCAGTATGGCTAATGAAAATCCAGACTGGATAAATGATGTCTACTATAACCAACAGAAGTCCATTAATCACACAAGGGATGCCATCAGAAACATTTAAATAATTAGATACAACCAATGAGATGATTAAAAAAAACCGCAAACAGGTTACTGTACAAGATACTAGCTAGCAATAGGGGAGTTTATATTATGTTGGATGTGCAGTGCTAGCTTAAAAACATGAAAAAGTAGTGACTTCTCCCTTAACTCCTCTCACCATAAGGGCCGGGGTGCTCATGGCCCTGGGGTACTACACTGTTCTTTATGTCCGGGTCTCATCTAAGGCCTTATAGGAGTGCTTAAGTAAACAAATCTCTGTCATAACAACAGGACCACCTGATTTGCTGGTCCCCATCAGACCATGATAAAAGGAGCTATTATATGTTAAAAAATTGAGCGATAAACTGCCTTTTAAAAAAACAAATGAGAAAGAGGGAGACAGTGGGGGTGGAGGGAGAGACGGGAAGTTAGGGGAAGGGACAAAAGGAGAGCGGGAAAGCCCTTGTCACCTCGACAAGAAACATATGTGCACAAAATGCTCAATTCCATTGTAAACCTTAAATTCTGCCCTTGTACATATCAATAAAATGGGGGAAAAAACAAATGAGAATGTGCCAGATACTTAAAAAAGAACAAGGGGGAATTGTGAGCATCACCTAGTGGTAGCAGTGACACATTATTCAAGATGGCAGATCTTTACATTTTTGGCACCTTACCTGACCAGGTGACCACACAAGGGCAGAAAGGGAAAGGAGGGATAAAGGTAATGATGTGATGAACTTGGCCCTGAGCCAGTGCCTTAGATCTTCTCGGGAAGGCGGTGAATCCTTCCAGTGGAAAGAGACGGGGAGGGACCTGCGACCTAGGGGTTTAGGTCAGCACTGACCGCGTTTTCAGTGTGCCTCTCTCCACTTGCATGTAGGAAAACCACCCTTTTTGCAAAAAGAAAATTAAAGCCTCATACCCTGTCGTCCATGCCTCCCAGGTCCATCCTTTGTTTGACAGGAAGATTTCTACGAGCCGTTCTAACACTTAGTCATCAGGAGAGTATGGAAGTTTTTGGATCCAGGTTGTGTCTGGATTTGTGAGTCCTGGATTTTGCTGCTTCCCCAATCTCTGCCTCTGCTTTCTCTAAGCCAGTGGTTAGGGTTGTGCTCCATGTAGTCTGCCCTATCCTGACACCCATGGCCTCATTTCAGCCCTTGGTGGCCATGATGCCTGAGTTTCACAGATACAGCGCTCCCAATCTCAGTTACAAGGCTAGACCCGCCAAGGCATCTTGTGAAAATATGTGGCAGCATTCACAACCAGAAGCTGCCACCTGAAAGTTAACCAACATAACTGGCAGCTGAAGGTGGCACCAGACCGTCCCTAAAATGTGAATCTCAACCGTGGTGGCAAGGATGGAGGAAGTTCTGACACCTGGGAACACGAAATGCTGACCAGGTGACCTGAGGAGATTCGTCGTAGTTGCAGGTATTTAATCAACATGAGCAAAGAAGTGAGACAAAGTGTGGGATTCCTCACGTGGTACACGGGAAGCACTGCACTGGCCCCTGTGGTCTTCACCTGCTGTCCCCATTTACCTAATGCACAGCAGAGAGGGAACTGTAAATTGCAATGTTTGTTTGCCAATGTTGTCTCAGCAAATGGAGTTTTGAAACCCGGGAACCACATCACACAGTTTCCCTGGATCCTGTCAGGGTCCTCTGCAAAGCAGTTCTGTGGTGCACTTCACGGTCTGGGTTCTGAGGAGACATCAGAGGCCAATAAGTGCCGTACACACAGAGAGAGAGGGATGCACAGAACTGTATGATATTTTTAAAAAATGAATAATTTTTTAGCGTGTGAGTTTTATTCAGTACACAGTGTGTAGTTTTATGATTACTAATGTCTCATTGGATCCTTCTTGCTTGCCCTGGCTCCTGGTGACTCCGTCTTTCAAATGAAAACAAACTACAGGAAGTACACAGGCTTTTCTTAAATGACACCTTCTCAGAAGGAAGTCGTGAAATGTGACAATTGAATATATACCTTTATGTTTTGGTATAGTTTGCCTTACCACAAGAGTGGTTTCCAGACTCGGCAGTTTGTAATGGTCAGATGTATTGCCTTCAGCTCTAAGACCTAGGAAAGTCAAGACTGAGTGTCTACCATCTGGTTATATTGCTCTTGATGCACAGTCCCAAGGCCTGTGGTAGCAAGGAGGTGATTTAGTTTGCTTTTTATCATGATTCCACTCCCAATATCCTCATCACAGTGTCTGCATAACATCACTGTCTCTCTCCACGCAATTACGATAACAGCTTTCAATATGGTTATTGTTCATGAATACCTGTTCAAGCCATACTACACTATGTGTTTTGTACAGTATATCCATTTATTTATTTATATAACTTATTATTCATTTGGACCTGTTACCTCTGTGCTCTAAGCTGGTTCTGAATTCACCATGTAGCCCGGGCTCGCGTCAGGCACTCAGCAATCTTCCCACGTTGACCTCCCAAGTGCTGTGATTACAGGTGGGATGGCGCACACTTGGCTTACGTGATGCTGAAGAATTGAACTCAGGCTCTTGCCCTTGTTAGGCATGTGAATAATCACTGAAGTACACCTCCTGCCCCATGATAATTCTACATGCAAGGAAGCCAGGGATGGGGTGTATATATGATGCCAGGTCTCGGGTGTTAGGATGGAGATTTTAAGGTCAGTTCGGGTTATACTTTGCAATGAAAATCAGCCTGGACTAAGCAGTAAGGCTTTGTCTCATAAAGCAAAATACAAAAGGCATGTGATGTCAATGCACGTTGGATATAATCATCCACTTTTGAAGTATAGAATCAACATTTACAAAGAGGCCTCCAAATCAACGTGGTGTGCAAAGTAAATAGTGTTCTACTTAGAGTACACGCACTGGTACATCACCCAGGTGTGTGGCCAGTGGCGGAAGGGTCTGTTGGAAGGGATAACACCAGAATCTTCTTGTTTGATTAATGATCTCTTTGATTGTATCACTGTCAAATATTACTGGAAAAGATCGTTTTTTTTTTTTTTTAGATTCTGCATGAGCATTGAACTGATTATGTGTGCAACATTCTTTTAGATCCTATTGTGACATACACCTTGACCAGACCACTCGTATATCGTGGCAGCCACTTTTATCGCTAGGAATGCACGTGGCTTGCGCACCATACCTGTAACACTGCACACAGTTCACACACCTGCCAGCAAAAACAGTTCTGGGCTAGGCCCCATTTACTAAGCAGACCTAACAACATGGACTGACTTGCTTATGTACCTTGCTTACTGCTGGCCAAACTTTTACTCGGGTGTGTTGACTAGGACATGTCGAAAATATTGTCATTTGTTAAAGAATAAGAAAGGTCAGTGTAAGGTCAGAGCAGCCTTGGGGCAGCCCCTCCTCATGGTGGCCAGGGAAGACTCTGAGCTTAAGCCATAGCATAGTTTGTGCCAACCACTTGCAGGAGGAAGAGAACTTAATTTCAAATATAAGAATGGGCAGGGTGTGCAGTTTAGCTGTTAAGGCATGGCCCTGGGGTCAGTTCCCTAAAATCACATAAAAATTAATATTTCTTGATTTCCTTTTTGTTTTGAGGCAAGGTCTTGCTCTGTAGCCCAGGCTGGTCCTGTGCTCATTGTGTACTCCAGGCTGGCCTATGAATCGCGGCAATCCTCCTGCCCCAGCCTGGGATTACAGGTATGGGCCAACGTGCCCAGCTTTATGTGTGCTAGTTGTCAGTGCAAAAAAAAAAAAATTTAGTCTTAAAGAGTTTAAGTGATGGTTTATTTTCAAGCAAATATGAGTGACCGGGCCCAGGAACACGCACTTGCGATTTCCCAAATGAGAAGATCCAGTGAGCAGTTCCATACAGTGCTTACGGTTTCAGAACAGAAGAAAACCGTAAATCCCATATTGCAGTCACTGGCGGAAGTAACAGGTGTGCAGGTCGCCCTGAAGCGGGGACACTTCTGCCATAGGCCTCAGGTGTAATCTAAAGACATTCTTAGGTCTTAGGTTGGTGGACGGGAAGAGATGATTGCTTAGCATTTTAAAAGTTACTCAGTTATCCTAGGAATGTGACATCTGAAAGGATTTATCACCAGATGTTAAATTGAAAGGGCTAAGTAAAAAGCCCCTAGTGGTCTGGCTACATAAAACATTCCAGACTCTTCAGAATCCACCCAGTTAATCAGCAGACTATGGATGAGGAAAGCTCTTTCCTTTATCATGGAGAATTGAACTCAGGGCCTTGTGATTGCAAGGCAAGCACTTTAACTGCTGTGCCATTCCTGCAGCCCTATTATATCTTAAGGTAATGGAGTAGAAGAGGCTGTGCTTCAGGTTGAGGCTTGTGCCAAACACGTGCAGGAGGAAGGTAACTTAATTTTGTCAGGTCTCCCAGTCAGGCGCCAGGCAAGGGAAGGAAAATTACTTACACGACTAGCACTGGACCCTCGACCCCGCCCACAAAACTTATCCACCCAAAGAGCCGTTTTTCCCGGGTTTGCCCCGTGACTCAGGACCACACAACACCTATGGCCTCTGGGATACCCCCCTCCCAGCAGAGCAGAAACTCTTCAAGGGCACTGTCACACTGAACCCGTTCAAGGCCATTTCCCGCAGAGAATACACAAGACTGCCTTGGGCCAGGCCCTGTGGAGTGCTGGCTGAGCAGTCTGGTAGCTTGTGTTGTCTGTTCATTAACTGGCTTGGACGGAGAGGTCGTCTTCCATGAACTGTTACGCTTCAAACTCAAGATCTGACAAATTTCAAATATAAAACGGACCTGGAGCCACATTTCAGTGGTTAGAGTGCGTGTCTAGCATGTGCACGGCCTGCGTTCAGTTCCCCCGTATGACACAGAAGTTATTACATTGCTCGAGACAGGCACAGGCTAGTCCTGAACTCACTGCTTAGTCCGCACTGGCCTCAGACCTGTGAGCAGCTGTGCCGGCAGCTCCCAACTCCCTTGGGCTTCTGTTCCTTCTGCGTTTGTGTTCCTACGGGCTTGCAGAGTAAGTCGTACAAGAGAAAGGGCAAGACTCATGAAGCTTCTGTCAGTCACGACAGGGACCTGGACATGTGTGTTGCCCCTGTGGCTCACCTTGCAAGGGATCTCCCAGTGGTAAGCGGCTGTCCTGTGCTACGCAGCTTGCTTGCTAAAGCTGCTTGCGATGTTCGCCACCCTTCGGGAGCTGTAGAAGTACATTCCCTTAAGGTCTCTCACCCTTTTGTTTTTAAATTATTTAATGTTTCCTCATGTAGTTCTGTGAGTGGTCAGCGACAGATGGTCAGGAGTTGTAGCTAGCTGCCCATTCCATAATCCTGCTTTCCAGTGACTTCATTTCTGGGGGACCTTATATTCCTCAGCACCTGTCACGCCACTATCTCCTGTCACAAGATCGTGGCAATCCTCCTGCATCCACCTCTTGAGTGCGGGCATTACAGATGTGTGCCAGTGTGCCTGCTTAAGTGACTGACTGGAAGCCAAGGCCCAGCCGGGCAAGCACTCCGGCTGCCACGTTATGGTCCCAGCTTCCATGTAAAAATGAGCTGGTCGGAGAGGCACATGATCATCCCAGCACTTGGGAGGCTGAGAAAGGGCGACGGTCGGCTTGGCTGCATGGCATGTCCCGGGCAGCGTGGACTGCGGAGCCGAGCCCTGTCTCAACAACAGCCGCTCCGCTGCGGACGGGAGACAGCAGTGGCTTGGGGACTGTGAAGGTCAGGGTTGGCTACACGCATGTTGGCAGGCACGCTTCCGCGGGGGCTCTGCTCGGGGGCGGGGGTCCGAGGCGGAGAACGCCCCGGTACACAGACGTCGCGTCCCGGCGGAAAGCCGTCCCCCGCTCCGGCGGCGGCTGAGAGCCCGCGGGGCGGGGCCAGTGCATCCGCCCAATCAGCGTTGTCATCGCGACGCACGTCCCAGTCTGCGCATGCCCCGAAGGGACTGGGTTTTTGACCCCCGTCGAGCGCCGATTATTGTGCGGTGGCGGGTGCTGGGTCGAGCGACGCTGTGGCCGCCCCGGAGCCCCGGCGGGAACATGGCGGAGGTGAGGCGCGGCGGCCCGACGCGGGAGGCCGGGCGCGGTCCTGGCCGCTCGGCTCCGAGGCTGCCGCCGGCGTCCCCGGCCGGGCGGCGTCCGCCCGGGCCCCGCGCTGCCGTTCGGGCCGGGCCGGAGCCGCTCTGCGCGCGTCCCGCCCCGGGACGGCTCCG
>PVKB01008197.1:0-20252 GCA_004027205.1 Ctenodactylus gundi | reverse complement strand
TACAGACTGAGAGGACTTGGAATTACAACTCTTTCTTAGCCATTTTGAATTAAAGAAGAAATCTCAACACATAAATTTCCTCAAGTATTGTTGTTCATGTATAATAACACGTTTCCTTGTGTACAAGAACTTGTTTTGTCTATTTTTTTCTTATTTAGCTATTTACTGCAGACTTTACATTTGATCTTCTGTACTATATTTTAATGTGAAAATACTAGTTTTCATTTTATTTTGGTATGTATCCATTTTGTAGGGATTTTTATTTATTGAGAAACTTTGTCCTCTTGTCTTATTAAAAGAGCTTGAACTGTATTCAAAGACCTATTGATTTCAGATAACTGGAAAGATATTTTGGAACTGTACAATAATGTAACTAGGAGAAAAGTCAATTTCCCAGTTCAGATCAGATAATTATGCAAACCCACAGGGAATTTTACATTTCTGGGATATATTAATTTCTTTTTCAGTTAACAAGAACATTGAAAATAACAAAGTTAACTGAGTAAATGACATGTTAAGAAAGACAAAATGGATAATAAAAATTCTCATTTTATTTTATCTTTGTTTTAGTGATGAAATGTGTTTTATAAAATCCACAATATCCTCCAAAATGGAGCCTACTAGGGTGCAAAGTTTAAACAGCATCTTAATCACGACATTCTGAGTTACTCTGTCCATCACTTTTTGTTTTCATGGTACCGGATACTATTCTTAGATTTACAAAGTCAGTTTTGAAATTTTGAAACATCTGTTTTCCAAGGATATTTCCTGTGTTCATGTGCCCCTGTACACTTTATTGAGCTGATATTATTCAAGATAGTAGGAAAGTGCAGAGAATTCAGAAATTTATCTGTGTTGAAGTTACAGTTCAGATGAAAATGCTATGTTGTAGATGGAATATCAAGTTGGCACAGAACTGTATTGTTGAAAGAAATATTCTAAAAAATGCAATCTACTCACATTATAATTAAATAATTTCAGTTAGATACCTGTTATTTGTTCTTAGTGTTGTTATAATCATGTTTTATTAATTACCAACACTGATCACTGTATTTGGGGGGTTGCTTTTAATTTTCACATATGCACATAACATATTTTGATCATACCCATTCTTCCATTATTCTTTCTTACGCTCCTCACTGCCTTCCTCTTGTCGAGAAATAATGTTCCTTCCTCTTTCATGTCCTACTCTGTGGATTTTGTGTTTCTTTTTGGATATCACACAATAGGAAAAACACGTCTTCAAAGTCTGCCTTATGCTGCTTTATTTGAAGATTTCTAGTTCCATATATTTTTCTACAAATGACATAAAGTCACTTTAAAATAAATAATAGTTCATCATTCTTCAATTTTCTAAAGAGAACTTTTGAGTTTTATGTGCCCAAATTTATTGTTTTGATAATTTATCATAAGTGACTTCAATGTTAATAACCCTAGTGTTATTTCAGCCAATTTATTTATTTTTGTATTATTGGTATTTTTAATATTTTTGTTTTTAAAAGTATTTTTCTTTAAAAATTGCTAACTCCATACACTTTCGTTTCCCTCAGAGGTACAGTTGCACCTGTAACTCTACCCCCTTTACACCAGTCTCGTGTTTCACTTCTTCTAGTTTTGATTCCATGTTTTTTGGATCTTCTACTTCCAGGGACTTTTCTGTCCCGTTTTCCTACACAAGGGTCTACTTATCTGTGAACGTTAAAAGTCACTGTAACAAATCTTTAGGCTCTTCCTGTTAACACCTTTTTTTGTATCTCAACACAGCACTTGTTACTCATACTTTATTTTATTCAACATAGCACTTGATTTGTACTTGTAGTATTGATTAGCTGTATAGAACAAAATCCCACAAAAAAGTTACAGTTATTTTATGTGACAGCAAAGTCTCTTTGAAATGTTGAGAAGTTAATCTATGAAATTTGACCATATGTTAAAAAGAATGACACGATACAATTATATGCTTAAAAGCTTCATGTTTCAGTCAAATATTTAATATATGTTAAAAATGTCCTCATTTTACTATGAAGTACATTACCTTCCACTAAAATGATAAAATGAGAAGGACAGTAGGTTCGAGTGAAATCTGGTTATTCCTAAGTTCACGGAGTTTGGTTCTTTCGTCAGATTCTCACTGTTGAAACCAAATACCTAAAAACAACAACAAGAAGAAGAACAACAACAACAGCAAGCACTATTAAAGAAGAAAAATATATTTTGGATCATGGTTTCAGAGGTCTCAGCTCATTGGTTTAGAACTGTGGGAAGGAAGGCACATCATGAGTGAAGTGTGTGACAGAGAGAAGCTGCTTACCTGGGGGAGTCAGGAAGGAAAGCCAAAGAAAGCAGGATAAAGAGACCAGATAAAGTCCCGAAGGTCACGATCCCATAACTGACTGCCTTCAATGAGGGCACACCTCTTGTTTCTATCAAATTCTAGAATGTTACCAAAGTATAATCTCCCTAATAGATTGATCCAATCAGTGAAATAGAGCCCTCATAACCCAATCATTTGGAAACAGCGCTTGTGGCCCCATCAGCTTTGTGGGGAACATGTTAGACTCAAACTATAACCCTAGGCATTTCCAGAATTTAGAAAATAGTCTCTGTTTGTCATGTATATATTATGGTCTATGACCTCCACATAATGCAGACTTCCCTGAGAATTCATGGCCTGTTAAGACAAATATTATTGCTTACCTTATTTTAAGAGTATCCAAAAAAAAAAAAAAAAGAAATATGAGAGGATTGTGAGGGAATATTTGAAATTTTCAACTTTTCAAAGAGGTACAGAGAAACTAGCTTACAGCGATATGTTTAAGTATTAGTATCAGAATTTAATTTTCCAATTGATACAAGAACCAAAAGTAAAATCCAGGAGGAGGAATGCCACACTTAGCGTGCCAAGCCTGCTCTGTGGGTATGCTATTTGTATGTGGCTCCCCACACCTCTTGAGCATTGGTTTCAAATAGACCATTCATTTATTCTTTTCCCCAGTGAGTTAACAGACAAACCTCCTTGGGAAGAGCTCACCGTGGACAGACTTATTGTATGCAATTTGTTACCCCTGAACTGAGGTTAGGACCTTGTATCTGTTATTCGATTTGTTTAGAATGAAGTCATTCAATTTCCCAACACTTTGGACTACAGGTAGAACACAATTAAACACAAATGACTAATAACAAGGAAGTGTGAGGCAATTGGAGCATAGCTAGTTAGAACATGATTCTGGATATTTATGTGAGAAGTCCTTGAGTCTCTTACTCTATTATTCTAGTAGTTCACACAGATTTAATTGCTTTCTGACATAACAATGAAAAGGCACAAAATGAGCTTGAAAGAAAGAAAATAAGTGATCGTTCAATGAGAAAGCATGGGCGTGATATTTAAAATAGAACTTCAAAGCATTACATATTCCTGAAAGATGGAATGACTCTCCACATATCAGTCATATATGTAGATAGCATGAAGATTTTAAATTACACATATTATCCAAACCTATTTTTGGAAAAACAAATTCAATCGTTAAATAAGAGGGACAGATGGGAAGCTTTCTCTTTGAGAAGAGCCTCCGTCACCTGCACTCTTGTCTCTTTCCCTTCTCAGTGTAACATCTGAGCATGCGCTCTTACACGTGATGCACCTGGTGGACTTTTCCCCAAGATCTGGTTTCTATCCTAATATATGTTTTGGCAGAAGACAAAACCACAGCAGGTTAAGCTACATGTTTAATTTTTTTTATTCATGATTTGTGAACCAAGGCAGTCCCCATTCTCCATAGTAGAATGGGAGCTCCCACTGGAAATGGGGGGACAGAGTTCGGTAATATGGGCCCACGGACACAGCCAGAGAAAGAGCTATTTGGTTGATGTGAGGGCATTTTCTTTATTTTTTTGTAAATATTAAAGTAGAATGAACTTCCATAATAAATTACCCTATAGACTAGCAACGACTATGTTCAAGTAGAAGTGATTTTTGTGGAGAATTACTTCCTTAACTTTTCTTTGAAATGTGAGTGACATTTTGCATATTGTGGCTTAATCTAGACTCTCAGAGCACACTGCAGAGGCTCAGTGCTAAGCAATAGTACCTCATACCTTTTTAATTTTTTTTTACATATTACTACTCTTTCCCCTTTTCATTCCCTAACGCCCTCATCCTCTTTTCCTCTCCACAAAGTCTATCTTACTTTCTTCCATCTGTAGCTTTGTTTATGATTTAGTTTTCTCATATTTACATTTCATATTACATTGTAATAGTTTCAAGATACATTTATTTTCCTACAAATAACCCAAACTTATTTTTCTTTTGGAAAAGTAGTACTGCACTGTGTATATATATCACATCTTTATCCATTTCTCTGTACAGTTGAAACATACTTAAGCAATGGCTTCCCACTTTTTTCTATTCTTCATATTCACATTTCTCTCTCTCTCTTTATTTTTCACACGAGTTCTCACTCTTTAGTCCAGGCTGGACTCAAACTCATGGCAGTCCTTCCTCAGAGAGTGGTGAAAAAATAAATGTGGAGCGGTGAGTGCCAGCTTCTACAGCAAAACGAACTCATGTTTGGTTCTTTGCCTAACTGTCCACTTTATAGACAGGATACACGAATGCGTTTCCCCAAGTCAAGAAATTCTTGAAGGCCAAAACCAAAAAGAGGAACAATGTCCTTTCAAAACCATTTAAAGTCCTGGCTCAAAACAAATATTTGCATTTCTCTTATGGCTAGGGATGTTGAGCATCTTTTCGTGTATCTATTGGCCATTTGAACTTCTTCGTGAGTGAACTGCTTCTTCATTTCAGTTGCCCACTTTTCAATAGGATCCTTTATTTTGGTAGGCTTACTTTTCTTCAGTTCTCTGTATATTCTAGTTATGAGCTTCCTATCTGAGATGTTGGTAGTGAGTATTTTTTTTCCAGTCTGTTGGTTCTCTTTTTGCAGTGTTGGTAGTTTCCTTTGCTGTGCAGAAGCTTTTTAATTTGACATGATCCCATTTGTTAATAATGGGGACAATTTCTTTTGCTTTTGATGTCTTATTAGGAAAGTCTTTGCCTACCTTTGTGTCTTTTAGATATTTGCCTAATTTGTCTTCTAGAAGGTTCAGTGTTTCACTATATCAACAACTGAAATAGCAATCAGTGCTGGTGAGGCTGTGGGGAGAAAGGAACCCTCCTGCACTGCTGGTGGGAATGTAAATTTGTACAACCACTTTGGAGAGCACTATGGCAGTCTCTCAAAAGATTGGAAATAAATATCCCCTTTGACCCAGTGATACCTCTCCTGGGAATATTCTTAAAAGATTTCAAAACGACACATAACAGAGTTACACATATACCCATGTTCACAGCAGCACAGCTAACAACAGCTAAAATATGGAAGACACCAAAATACCCATCAACAGACCAATGGATACACAAACTGTGGCATTTACACACAATGGATACTGTGCGTCTATAAAGTCCAAGAGCGTGGAGGCTTTTGCAGGCAAATGAGAGAATCTTGAGAACATCATGCTTAGTGAAGTGAGTCAGAAGCAGAAGGCGAAACATCGAATAGTCTCTCTGATATGAGAAACCCAGATCACAACTCTCTCATAGAAATTAAAGTAAAAAAAATAAAGGGAACAAGGGGGTGGGCCTGGGTGGGATGGGGGGATGGGTAGGGCAAGGCTGGAAAGGAGAGCTGGGGATTCCTTGTTATCTTAAGAAGATATGTATGTGCACAAAATGCTCAACTTCAATGTCAACCTTAAATTTTGCACTTATACATATCAATAAAATGGGAAAATATTTGATTTTAAAAGCAAAGACAGTTTGTGGAAGTTGGCACACCACGATTTCTCATTGACAGAAGTTACAAGGGCCAGTTTTGAATCCCCAAGAGCTGAGGGAAATACGTCAGGGCAGAGGGGGAATCCTCAGGTCACATCAAAGAGCTTCTCTTGGATCCCATATCTATTATACATCATGTTTAAAGCTCACACAGATCACGATGTTTCCAGGAGGCTAGATTGGTGAGGCTGGTCTCTGTGGGCTCTCTATTATGTCTCTGCTCAGCAGGGGCCACGTGGCTGCCTGTGCTAGTGGTTGGCAGACTGTGGGCTAGACATTTCCCTTTTAATTCACTTGCCTATTCTTTGAGGCCTGGCTTGGGTTCTTTCATGGTGGTCTTTGGTTTTAATGCACAAGCCCTATTTAAAGCCCTGCTTGTGTCATATGTAATAAATTTTCATGGCCCCTGGTGGTAGGAAATGGATATGTTTCAGATTAAGAAAATCACTGCCGGGTGATGACAAAAAATAAGTAATCAAGACTTACTAAAAACATAATCTACATTGCTGCACTATATGTTCTCATTGATAGTATGGAACATCTGAAACTTAGAATTTGCATTAGTACACTTTATTATGAAATAAAATGGTCACACATTTTCTACATGTAGAAACAATTGTTTTATAGATGATACAGAATGAGAGTTGAGTAGGATAATGAATTCAGGTTGTGTTCTTGCCCCAGTGACGCCCGATCTTCCAGCTTCAGAGCAGCTGGGGCTCAGAAGGGTTCAGAGAAACTCTTGCCAGCAGAACCAAAGACTGACCACATCACATCCTGAACTTCTCACATTTTGAGACATGTAGTAGACCATGAATGAAAGTGCCCCCTATATAATATTTAGACCCAAATAACCAAAATGCCTTTAAATCTCGATTCTAACACTTCTGATGGATCTGGAAACAAATCCCAGTCCCCTATGGAAATCCTAGATGATCTTCAGCTGTCACACTGTCACATACTTGCTTGTGACCCATGGCAGCCACAACTTTTGGCATTCCCAACACATTTACTCCATGTTCTATTACCTAACAGTGCATAGTTTTAGATTTATGATAAAAAGAGAAATACATAGGTTTTAATTTTTTCTGATAATTTCTTATTTATATAAGAAACTAATATATCAAAATCAAAAAAATTCTGGTCACCTATATCTTTCCTTCAATCTCTTCTGTGTGGAAAAGAAATAGTTTGCTGCTTAACTCCCTGAGTAATTGCCTAATGATCCACATGTTTTGGAGAGGGATCAGGAGTTGCCATGGTACACTCGTGGGGTGTCCACACAGTGTTTGCAATCGCTTTATGAGAATTAAATATGGGTTATTGCTACTCAGTGGTTATTTTTTTTTCCTGCAGTCTCCCTGACCATGCAGGGCAATCTTTACAAGCTAGGTAATGAGCATGTTTGTGGTTTTAAGTTAGGTGGTTAGAGGGCTTGTCAAACTACTCAGTTCTTCCCAGAGGTGAAAGTGGTAGACTCCAGGGAACTCGTTAGGAAGCTCAGTGGCCTCCCACACTGGTTGTGAGGAGCTCAGTTTCCAGGCCGCCAGGGGGTTCAGTAACACTTAGGAGAGAATGGTTGAAATGTGTTTTATTCCCATGCTTAAAGCAGCTATTTAAGTTTCCAACTTTTCCTGCCAATGCAGTAACCTCTAGGATGATCTCCTCGTGCGAGCAGGAGCCAACTATAAGCTGTTTACTGTAGGAGGGCGGGAGTGAGTCTCATTCGTGAGATTTTCCTCGCAGCCACCTCAACAGGTGGCTCAGCCAAGCTCAGCCACCCAGCTGTGCACCTGCACCCAGCTATTATCCTTCCAGTCCTCAGAACTTTCCATAGAGTCGAGACTACACATCACCTCTTTAGAGTGACGTTGGAGCCTCTGTGAGAAATAGGAGTTAAATGCGAATTTTGGTTTTTTGCATTCCATACAAAATGAGCTCAATGTTCCTTAACAGACACATGAAAAGACAAGTTGCACAAGAATATGTCTAATACCACTTACATTGAGTTTAAATACCTCAGAGCATTATTATATAATACCAGTGTAGGCAAATATAAAGCTATTAAAGATAAAATGGGATTCTCAGTAGTGATCATGGTAAAAGGATGTCATTGGCGGAAGTAAGAAGATTTAACCACGTGGGTAATCTTGCATTATGTCCTGAAGCTGAGTAGTAGGTAGGTAGTTGTTTTCATTTTATCACACTTGAGAATGAGTGCTTTAATATATAGTATTTCGTATTTTAAGACAAAAATGTTGACAAGATCAAATTTTGGCTCAGTAAAAATTCACTTTCATAAGACTGAACTTCAGCCAAATTTGGGCTTTTTCTATTCTGTTTTGTTTTGTTTTGTTTTGTTTTAGCTTATATTAGTTAAAGATTAAAGGGCTTCATCTTGGCAGATTTGTATGAATGTATAACGTATTTTGATTGGCCCCACACTCCTCTGTCCCCCGTTTCGTCTCATCATGTAAACTTACCACGGAAGAGTTCTCATAGGACTATGTGTGCTCAGGGGAGGGGACTGAGGCAGAGGATGCATCTTGAGAGCAAATCTACAGGAGCCTGGCATGGATGACATCCTTGTGTATGGAAAGTGGTTTCAAATGTGCACTCTGATAGGCTGTGAGTTGCCTCTTGCACTGCATGGTATCATGTTTGATGATGGATGGTTGCAATTCATGCCTAACCTCATAATCTCTATTGATCAGATGATATATATGGCACCGTGGCAGTTCAAGTTGTACTTAGTGACCCATGTCAGCTCTCTAGTGAGAGCAGAGATCAGAGCAGTACTCTAAAAACTGCTTCCCAAGTGGAGAGCAAAGTCGGTAACTTGAGCACGAATCTCATTTAACCTTGGCATCTAGCCTGCACCTGTCCATTCATGGAGCATAGTGTGCAGTCTCCATCCATCGGGAAATCAGGCAAGAGCTCAACTTTACACATATCTGGCACCCTGCCTTATCCGGAACCTAGGGACACAGCGCGGCTGTGTGGTGTGGCACTATGTGGCCCTGTGTCTCCTCCCGAGTTCCTTCCCAACTGAATTCAGCAGCTTGACCTCTGATTGCAGAGCGCTGTCCATGGTTCTGCACAAATGAAGTCTGGCCAATAACAGTATCCAGACAAGAAAGCAAAGCCCAGGATTTCATCAGACCAGGCAATTGTGAAGCCCAGACTGCAGGACAGTCCCCTTGAGGAGTCTCCCCAGCTTCCGTGCCCACCAGCAGCACAGCCTGAGTCCTGAAGATGAAGCATCTGCAGAACCAACCCATGGTCCTGCCAAACAGGGCCCGCTCACCCTCAGAGCACAGCCAAGGTCAATCTGACAAAAAAGTCATTAAATCATACAGGAAACAGCAAGAGAACATAAAGGAGCAAAGGAACTATGAACAACTTAAAAATAATAAAATGCACTAGGATAATCTAAGCTATGAATGATTACATTAAATATTATTAGATTAAATACCTTAATAAAACCATAAGTGATTAAAAGGACAATTGTACAATAATCAACTATACGGTACCTGGAAGAGACCCACTTCAGTTTAAAACACAAAAATTGAAAGTGAAAGGATGAAAAAAAGTCACCCAGTGCAAATGAAAGTCAAAAGGGAGATATATTTATGTGTAACAAAACAGATTTTATGACAAAAACTATACAAAAGAAGCAAAGAAGGTTCTCTTAGTTTTCTCTTAGTTACTTTTTCATTGCTCTGACTTAACACCAGATGACCACAAATTTAGGGAAGGAGGGGCTTATTTTAGTTCACAGTTTCAGAAGGTCACAGTCCATTCAGGGACAGGCAGCAACAATGAAAGTTTATGTTGGAGGCAGAGGTGGAGGCAGGTCCTCTAGGCATGGTTCCTAATCCCTAAACCAGGGGTGATTCCTGATTGCCTCTAGCTGATGTTAATCACTCCAATGGTCACCAAGGTCATTGCAAGATAATAAAGTGATTCATTCATCAAAGAGACATAAAAATTATGAAAATATACTCACCCAATGTCAGAAAATCTAAAACAAATGGATAGAGAATCAGAAAACATTGGACTTGGATGAAAACTTGACCAGATAGTTTTATCCGGCATACAAAGAAAATTCTGCCAACAGCAGCAGGACTTGCATTCTTCTCAAGCCACACAGAACATTCTCTAGGGCAGTCCAGTTCTCAGGCCATAAAACAAGTAATATGAAAATAAACATCAAATACAAGAAGCACTACAGAAAAGTCACAAATGTATGAAAATTCAACAGCATTCCTCTCAAAATCTAATGGACCAAGGTAGATATTTAATAAATCAAAACTTGAAACATACATAGGAAGGAAAATGTGATTCCACAGGAAGGAATAGATTGAGAGTCTTCCTCAAGCCTAATGAGAAGGATGGTCAGCTGCAACTCAGCAGGCCCTGGTGCTTAGAGGCTGACCCAGTTGTCTTTGCTGGCTCTGGATGATAAGAGCATGGTGTAAAATCTTACCAAAGAGAGCAGGCTCCTCCCTGAGCTATAGCTTCATAAAGGAAAGGACGAATTTTTGACAGTTTATAATCTGTAGAAAGAAACTGGCCAGTCATAGAGACCTAGTCTTCTCATGGCAACCAAAGTCTTAGATGTCAAAGAAGTACTGAAATAAAATGACAAGTTTAAAATATTGGAGTCTTGTGGAGAAATTTAGGCTCACTCTGTCTTTTATTGTATAATAACAATTTGATCTTTATTCCTGTTTTGGGGAAGTTAATATCTAGATTTTTGATATTTCCTAATTGATACGAGGGTTTGCAGGGTGGGCCCCTTAGAGCATATCTGAATTCAGGCTAACGAGTTGCCTCAGGATAAAGGTTGACAGCCAGGAAGACACATGTGATATCTGTCTTTAACCAGGGGTGTCAGACTGGCCCAGCACAGAGCAGAGGGCTGGAGATTGGACTGAATTACTTACACGTGTCATGATTCTTTATTCATGCCTGAAACAGAACGCCAATGAAAGCTTCACACTGAGACTCAGCTGAATTGAGTTCCTAGGTGGTGTTATACACTGGGGCACTGAGATATGACACATTCTTAGGATCAAGAAGCTTCATATTTTGAACCCTCCCACTTGTGTACGTCTCTATGTGGCTCATCCCAATTCTTGTCATTTGTAACTGTAATCTTAGATAAAACTCTTTCTGTGTTATGTGAGGTGCTGTAAGATTATGTAATGTGAGGGGCTGCTGATATACATCATCTTAAAGTAATAAGGAAACAGTTAAAAATTTAACTTTATTCTACACAAGTAAACAAACCTAATTCTAACCCTAGTCCTAACCCTAACTCTAATCCTAAAAAAATAAAAATGGACATTATACTTGACTTAAAAAACCTTTGCAAAACTGTTTTTGGAACAGAAAATAAAGTCACCTTTAATATTTCTGTTGAATATTATCTTAAAAGTTCCCTCTACTTCAACATTAGATTAAGTAATAAAAAGGAATAAAGGCTGAAGGAAGTAACACACTTTCATTATTCATTGAACAATGGACTTTTTCTGTGCTTAAAATACTCCAAAAATTTTTCAGATGCTTTATTAGAATGAATAAGATGTTGGGAAAGTTTATTAGATGTAAAAACAGCAATACAAAAATTAATTTTACCTTCATGTAATATCACCAAACATTTAGAAAATATTGTTAAAATATCATTTATAAATTCTGTAAAATACTTTGTGCAAAAACTAAGAGACAATCTTCAGACCATTGTGCAGTGCTTTGGTTTATATCTAGAATTCCCTGCACAACTCTCATGTTTGGAAGGTGATCAGCTCAGGGGTCACTATAGTCCTCAGTGGATTCATCCCTTGGTGATTTCGTGTGCTACTAGACGCTGGAGACCAGCTGGAGAGATGGACCATTGGAAGTATGCTCAGGAAGGTGGATCTCCCTTCCTGCTGCTACCTCCCCTCTGCTTCCTGGCCACTATGCAGCAGAAAACAGCTGGCCTCACCCCGAGGCCCATCTAGCACTGCTGCTTCTGCCTTGGAGTCACGTCACCATTCGTAGACCTCTGAAACTGTAGCTAAAATAATCCTTTCCTCACTTAATTTGTGAGTGGTCAGGATATGTCTAGCCAAGAGAAAATGTCTAGGACATGCAGAAATCCATAGAACTTCATTAAGAGGCATTTCTGTACTACCTAATGAGTTGAAGATTAGAAATATTTAAACATAACAACTTCTTTTCTATGCTTATACATTAGAAATGACAAAGGGAATAAATACTAGATAAAAGAAACAGCCACAGCAAATCTTTGGCACTTTTGAGAATGACAAAGTAGCCTATTAGAAGGGACAGGACTCTCAGTGTACTATGAGTAGCCCATCTCACTGACCTATGTGGAATCACTAGTGCCATTGATCGGTGCCATTATTATTATTATTATTATTATTATTATTATTAATTAGTTGCAGTACTGGAGATCATACCCAAGGCCAGTGAGCTATAGCCCCATCCTTTGTATTTTTTTATTTTAAAATTATCTCTTGCTAAGTTGCTGCTCTATTGTTCAGGCCAGGTCTGTACGTGTAATTCTCCTGCCTCAGCCTCCCGGAGTACTGGGATCATAAACATGCACAGCTATACTTGGATTGTTTTGTTGTTTGCTTGTTTGAATTTCACTTTCTTTATTCTCTGTAGTTTGCATGTGTTTGCAATACATAATAGTGATGATCATTTTGGGGAATTGGTAGATGCAGTAACATAACTTGTTCATTTTTTTATCCCTTTAGCCCTTTCTCATTTCCCCTTCTCCTCATTCTTATCCCCTTCCTCATCTCCAAAAGCCAGACATTCTATATCTCTAATCTGTTTATATTTGTTTGTTTATGTTTTAGGCTTTTTGTACAAAAGAAACACTGCAATATTTAACTTTCTAAGTTGGATTCATTTCACTTAGCAGTATTGTCTCAAGTTCCATCCACCTGCACTGTTTTCACTTGTCTGTCTGTCCTTTGGTTCCTAGGCTGTTTCCAGAGCTTAGTCATTGACAATTATACTGCTATGCATGTATTACTGCTAAATGATATCTTTAATTCTTTTGGGAAGACAACTAGGAGAGGTATAGCTGGGGCTAAGGGAATTTCCATCTTCGATTTTTTGAGGAATTTTCCTACCAATTTCTATAGTAGTTGCACCAGTTTACAACACAGGAAGAATTTGTTTCTTTTGGAGTTCTGAAGGATAGACGTTCTCACCAGGGCAAAGTGAAATCTCAGATTTGTTTTGATTTACATTTTTCTGATAGCTGAAGATGATAAGACACATTTGTTTATGCATTTCTTGTTTGCGTTATTTTTTGAGGTGTGTTAATTGTTTGAGTTCTTTATTCTGGATGTTCGTAGCCTCAGAATTGTGCTGACAGAAGTTAATTCCACCCCATGGATTGTCCCCTCACTCTGTTTATTGTTTCCTTTGCTGTGCAGATTTATTTTTAAGCTTGATACGATTTTATTTTTGATTCTTCTTCTTATTTTCATGCTATTGGTGTTGTTTCAAAGTCCTTGACTATATGTGCAGCTTCACGTGTTTTCTTTGCTATCTTTCATCAGTTTTAAGTTTATGCTTTTATATTCAGGACTTTAATCCAGTTTTACTTAAACACAGGGTCAGAGATAGGAACCTCCTTTGCATCCTCCGCATGTGGATAATTAGTTTTCCCAGCACCATTTGCTGAGGAAGTTATCTTCTGTAACATTTGCTTTTTGTCCTTTTGTCAAAGATCACCACCTGACTGCGGTGTTGTTTCTGTGGGTTTACCTCTGTGTCTTCTGTTCTGTTCTAACGATCTACATATCTATTTTTGCAGCAGTACCACATTGCTTGTGTGGTAAGTTGAAATTCTGTACCATGACACTTCTTGTTATACTCATTTTGCTAAGAGTTGCTTTGAATGTTTTACTTCCATATAAATTTTATGATTTTTTTCTAGCTATTTGAAAAATGTGGGTATTTTAATCACTGAATCTGCAGATCACTTTGGATATTGTGTCTATTTGAACAATACTCATTTTCATGAGTCAAGAACTGGGGAAGCACTTTTATTTTTAACATCCTATTCAATTTTTTTTCTTCAGAATTTTGTAATTTTCAGTTTGTAGGAATTTCATCTTCTTTGGATGATATTTAGGTATTTATATATTTTAAGCTATCGAGAATGAAGTTATTTTCTGTATTTCCCTTTCAGTATGTTCAAATGCTATTTATATTGTTTGTTACTTTTGTACCTTGCTATTTTGTTGAATTTTTCCGACCTAAAATTTTACGATGGAGTTTTCTTGGTTTTCCATACAAAAATTTTTATCATCTGAAAATAGGGATACTTTGATTTTTTTTCCCCCTGGTTTTGTCCTTTTTATTTCTCTTTCTTGATTGGTCTCACCAAAAATTCAATTACTACATAAAACATCAGTGGGAAAGTAAACATCTTTGTCCTGTCAATGATTTTAGAGGAAACAGTTTCAGTTTTGTTTCAGTTCAGTATGAAGTTGATTGTCATATATAGTTTAGTTTATAGCGGTTGGGGAATAGTGTAGTTTATACCGGTTGAGGAATGGATTGCTGCCTATTTTTGTTGTTTTTTTTAAATCTTGAATCTTGGTGAGTGTTTTTTTCTGGATCAATAAAGACAATCATTTAATTTTTATCCTTAATTTTATTTGTGTGGCATATTACACTTTTTTGTTTCTGTATATTGAGCAATTCTTTCACCCCTGGGATAAAGCCAAATTGGTTACAGTGTATGATGTTTCTAATGTACTATTAAATTTTATTTACAAGTATCTTATTAAGGAGTTTTGTATCTATTTTATCAAGGATAATGAAACATAGTTTTCTTATTTTATTTTCATTCTTTTTTTCTTTTTGTTGAATTCTTATGAAGTTTTGATGAAATGAATTTGAAGGTACTTCTTCCCTTCCAATAACACGGAAATTTTGCGTGGTACTTTTCTCTTTATCTACAATTCTAGTACAATTAAGCATTGAATTCTACTGTGTCTTTTCCTGGTTAGTAGTTTTTCCAATTTTATTGGTATATGTATGCCATACACAATGATTACATTGAGGTTGAGTGTTTTGTGCACATATATGTTGTGCCAATATTACAATCTCTTTCCTTCCCCCTTTATTGCCCTCCCTGTCCCTACTCGTCCCCCTGACCATCACTGTCACACCCATTTGGTTCTATAAAATGCCTGTATTTTGGGTTTATCATATTAGAGACAGCATTAGATACATAACCCAAGTTTGACTCACTTCACTGAGCATGATTATCTCAAGTTGCATCCATTGAACTACAAAAGCTTCAAATTCATCTTTATTGAACAATAATACTCCATTGTGTACCTGTACCCCAATTTCTGTATCCACTATTCCCATTGATGGGTATTTTGGTGTCTTCCATATTTTTTCAGTCGTTAGTTGTGTTGCTATTAAAGTGAATCTACATGTATCTCTGTCGTTAGTTGCTTTTTAACTCTTTTGGAAAGATGCTCAGAAGATGTGTCACTGGATTGAAGTAAATATTTTCATCCATATTGGAAGTAGAGCGCCTATTGATGCATCAATCTCATTTCTTTTTATTATTTTATGAATAATTTTTGTATCTTCTTTGTCTCCATTTTGATTACTCATCTGACTAGAGATTTCTCTGTTTTGTGGCAATTCTGTAATTATTGGAGTATAAGTTTTCAAAATAGCTTCTACGATTCTCTTAATTTCAGTGGTGATTTTTGGAATTTCATTTTTTTATTTGTAATTTAATTGATGTAGTTTAGGTTATTTCTCTTTTTCTATTGGTAAGTTTAAGATTTACCAATCTGATTTCTCTTTTCAAAGTGAAAACTATTTGAGTCATTGATTTTAAAATTAAATGTTATTAATTTTTACTCCAAATTTTATAATAATTTTTATTGTACTGGTTTCAGGCTGGTTATTATATTTTCTAGGAAGTTGTATTATTATTTATTTGAGGTAATTTTATTTTTCTAACTTACACATTCAAAGCTATAAGCTTCCCTCTTACAACATTCCTCTTTGTGTCTTACAGACTCTGGTGTTTCATTGCCATAATTATTTGATTTTTACAGATTTTAAAATTTCTTTCTTGATTTTTTTTTTTTTGTTTTTTGGTAAGCTGCTTCTTTTTTTTCTTTTTTTACTTTAAATATTTATGTATTTCTTTTCTCCCATTTTACTGATATGTATAAGAGAAAAATTTAAGGTTTACAATAAAGTTGAGTATTTTGTGGACATAGGTATCTTGTCAAGGTGACAAGGACTTTCCCTCTCTCCTTTTGTTCCTTCTCCTACTCACCACTCCCTCCCTCCCCACCCTACTCCCCTGGTTCACTTTGTTTTTCGTTTTAATTTCCATGAGATAGTTGAGATAGTTGTGATCTGGGTTTCTTATACCAGAGAGACCATTCGATGTTTCATTTTCTGCTTCTGACTCACTTCACTAAGCACGATGTTCTCAAGTTTCTTCCATTTGCCTGCAAAAGCCTCCACGCTGTTGGACTTTATAGATGCATAGTATTCCATTGTGTATAAATACCACAGTTTGTGTATCCACTGGTCTGTTGATGAGTATTTTGGTGACTTCCATATTTTAACTATTGTTAGTTGTTTAATCTTAAAGAAAGAAGGAAATTCTATCATGCATGACAGCATGTATGTACATGGAGAACACAGTGCTGGGGAAAATAAGTCAGGCCCAGAAAGATACACACAGCACATGAGCTCTCTTATGTGAAACCTGAATCAGTCAAATGCATGGGAGTTGGGAGGAGGGTGCTGTGGTCATAGCTGGGTAGGGGAACAGCATGGGAAAAGCTGAGGTGTGCAGATGAAATACAGTGACTACAGTTAATACCAATGTGTGTTTCAAATGTGCTAGAAAGATTTTAATTGTTTTCTCACCATGAAATATGTGAGGTCAAATGTGTTTATAGCTTAACCTAATCATTTCACATCATATGCATGTATCAAAACATCACCCTTAAATATGCATACTAATTATCACTTAAAATAGGAAATAGAAAAGGCTGGTGTGATATGTGGAATATTTTATGAACCTTTGAAGCTATAAACTTGAATTTATTGAGGAGGCAATTGGGAGGCGTGGGGGGTCCGACTGACTCTTGAAGAGAACCGCCTGAAATGAGGAAAGTAAGTGCAGCTTAGTCTTTATGGATTCTAGGTTTTACACTTCATGGCTCCCCAAATTCCTCAATTTCCAACAGGATGTCTTATAAATAAATATAAATATCAGCCTTGTGAGTAACTAAGGGACATCCATGTCTCAGTGTGTCCATTTCCTTCATTGCCATCAACTTTCAAGGCACGCTATCCTTGCTAGTTTGTGATAAACCCAGTATTCTCAAGACTCCATTATAGAGCAGGTCTTCCCATAAAGAGGTGAGTTCTCTAAGTGACTCACCATGACAACCAGGACAGCTGCTGAAAGGACATTAATTGCAACTTTGGGATTTATCTTCCCAAAGGCTTCAGTCAAGAGAAGAATTCCCATTATTCTTTTTGTTTCCATAAAGGCTCCTTTAACTTGGGGACAATGGGCCTTTCCCCTGATACTCAAAATGCCCTGAAGTGTTTCGGCATTCTACTAAAAGCAAATCTTTTGGTCAAGCTCAGGATCCATCTTTTTATGAAGATGGTAATCATAAGTATTTTCATACTCTTCTCTCTATAGTCAAATTTAGTACAATAACAAAAGTTGACATAAAGAGCAATTGGTTTAATCTTTTCAGGCTGCGTGCAGACATCATTTCTAAGTGGAAAGGTCACAGACCAGGAAGAGCATGGACTATGCAGGTGGTGAGTGTGTGAAAACGTTGATGAGAGAGATTACAGGAAATGGGAAGGCAGACTTTTGAAGATGGAAAGGGGATCATTAGACGGAGGAGGAAAGGGAGAGGGAAAATGGATTGAAAACGCAAAAATGTGCTATGTGCACGCACCAGTTCCCTCAAACACACATCAATATTCTGTGTTACCGACGTACTGTGAAAGAAATGATAACAAAAGATAGATAGATAGACAGATGGACAGATTTTATGGAACGCTGCTTGAGAACCAGCCAGGCAGATCCTGTTTCAAATTGATGAAACAGTAGTTTTCACTATGAGAATATGATAACTATGTGAGATGACGGAGGTTAATTAGCTTGATGTACCCACTTCACTTGTATATAGATATCGGGATAGTACATCAGATTCTATAAATATGTAGAACTATTATTGATCAATTAAATAAAAAAGTAAGAATGAATATGAGAGCAATTATAAAAATCCTGTTAGTAACAACCAGGCCAAGAGAGTACTAATCCTATCATGGAAATCACAATGTTAGATTTAAACAAAGAAACAGGGACCTTAAATGACAGCTCACTAGAACTGCATTGTCAATCTGCACTTTCTTCTTTCCCACCAGGAAGAGCTCTGAGGTTCTGAGTTTCCCACATATCATCCGGGGTTTTTTTGGTCCCTTATTTTCCACCCATTTTCCCCTTTGGAAGACACAGGTCATGTAATAGATGAAAGAATACGATGGCTGCCTCTTTAGTTTAATTAATTTTAATTTGCAATTAATTAAGGCAGCTACATAAGAGAAAATTTATTTTCACAGAGAAGTATTTTGTTCAAATATATTACTTATAGTATATTGTTTCTTATTCTCGAGAAATAAAAATACAGGAATTTTTCTATTATACCACCAAAGGTTGATTGATCATTTGCATTACCAATAATATTAAAAATACACACATACATTTCTGTGGAGATCAATCTCACAATCTTGTGCCAAACTAAATGGTCCCGGTTCTTCAAGTGAAACTCAACCAGTTAGACATTCCTGCGTCTTTGCTGGGCCTCAAGATCGCAATACTTGAATCATTAGGTGTTGCTTGCAGGGTTGGAAGGGACCTGTTGCAGCTGAATTTTTCTGCAATCATCAGAGCATGACAGGAAAAACTGGCTCAGGGGAAGAAGAGAAAAAGTGATATGACAAATCTTCTTGGGAAAAAATATAAAAATGTGTTTGTCTTTTCTCTGATAATACACCTGAGAACATAAGCCACAGGAAATCAATTGGTTAGTGAATTAATTCGTTTAGCTTTTTACAAAAGAATATAAGTACAAGATAAATGTGTCCCTGTCTTTTATAGAATGCTCCCACTTCTTTGTCTTTTAATATTAGTTAGTATTTAATCAGAAGCTACAAGTTATAAAATATCTAAAACATGCATTATAAATTAAACATTATCTCTGATTTTTTCTGGAGCCTGTGACACTTCATAGACACTTGTGTTTTTAGGTCCCCCTGTCCAGACTGTACAGTAGGAGATATCCAAGGCCTTTAATTGGAGCCCTGCTCCTTTGACCTCATCCCATTTCTCCCCCTTTCCTCTCTTGATTATGTCTGAAATTTTCTTTAGATTCTATAATTACACATTTAATTATAGAATGTTGGAAATATTCTATCATTTATTTCTCCAATCTATTTGTTTCCTTTGTCATGTAGCATTAATTATACTGTGAATCTTCATGTGTTGAGGTATGATTGTCTGTCTAGTTACACTCAATTGTTATCAAGAAATAAGATGCTAGCATGAACTGATAACAGTATTTTATAATTTTTCTAATTGTAATCAATTGAAATCAATTCTTTCAGAAAATGTAAATATTTTAACATTACTCCCAAATTGTTTTTAAGCACAGGATAAACTCTCCTATCTTATATAAAACTGACACTACACAATTTTTGTCTTTACATCTGCAAAATTGGAAATAACCTGAAAACTAGAAAAGGAGAAATTTTTAAAAGAAATATATTTTATTAAAAATTGATCTTTCAGTACACGGAATATCTTACTTTTCATTTACATAATTGCTAACAGAGGAATGTAGGAAAAGATACAGCAGAATTAGAAGCTATGATTGTTTGATGAAAACATAAAAGTAAAACAAAAAAACTAGTTCCAAAATAACACACAGCCATACACTTGAAAATGGTATGTGCTTTTAATCCAATATGAAAGCATTAGATGAAGCAGGGACAGCCATTCAATTTTATGTGATTTTTTTCTTTATATGTAGAAAAAAATAAAAAAGAATGATGATGGAAAACAAAACAAGTACCGAAGCCTACTTCATCCTGCTAGGCTTCTCCAAGTGGCCCCACCTGGAGACCATTCTCTTCACGGTGATCCTGGTCTTCTACTTGATGACACTGACGGGCAACCTGTTCATCATCGTCCTGTCTCACCTGGACCCCAGGCTGCACACCCCCATGTACTTCTTCCTCTCCAACCTCTCCTTTCTGGATCTCTGCTACACCACCAGCTCCATCCCCCAGCTGC
>PVKB01008196.1:0-20233 GCA_004027205.1 Ctenodactylus gundi | reverse complement strand
CAGAACACCTGACTTAAATTCCAGACAATAAACGCTTCTTCGTGGAAAGGAACGTGGCCAAGGTCTGCAATGCTGAGGCTCTCGGGCCCTGAGGGCCCCAACATCACTCAAAACCACAAAGGGGCATCCCTCCCACCAATGAGGGGGGCTTCAGAGAAGGGCGGGGGATAAGCATCTGCAGGGGAGGGGCGGTAGAGCTGGAGCTCTTGTGTCCTACTGGTTGGATTATTAAATGACACCAACAGCTACACAAAACAGTATAGGTTCCTAAAATTAAACCAGAACTACCATGTGACCCAGCCCACCACCCCCAGTACATATCTGAAAACAATTTAAAGCAGGTTCTCAAAGAGGTATTGCACACCCAAGTTCCCAGCAACAGCACAGATGGAAAGAACCCACACATTTATTGAGTGGTAAGTGGATTATTAAAACAATGTGGAATATTATGTAGCCTTAAATCTGTTCACATTTTATACCACAGATAAATCGTTCGCACCCATGTGTGTGTGTGGTAGCATGGGTGAACCCTGAGGGTGCTAATGCTGAGTGAAATAAGCCATCACAGAAAAGGCAAATATTTTATGATTTCATTTGACAAAGTACCTAAAACAGTCAAGCTCATAGAAACAGCAAGTAGGATGGAAGCCACCAGGGCCGTCAGGTAACCAGACCAAGAGAGCTGCTGTTTCATGCCTGTAGAGTTTGAGATTTGCAAAGATGAAAAAGTTGTGAAAATCTGTCTCACGATAACACAGATATACTTCATACGGCTGGACACATAACTGTTAGAACAAGTGGTATGCATGATGTTAAGATTTTGTTACCACAACAGAAACAACAACAAAGAAACCAAATGACCATCCCCATTAACGCCAAGGAAACAACTCTACCGCACAGGCAAATCCTAGCTGCATATTCCTGTGTTTTCCTGACCCTAAAATCTCCCTTCCTCTAACAGTTTAGTCTTTTTGCAATGAAATTATTTCACCATGATAACAGGACAAGTTTCTCTTATACTGCTTGGAGCAACTATCATGATCACAGCAAGGGTATAAATATTCAGTTTATGTCAAATCCTATTGTTCGTAACCATCTCAGGATGTGTCTTAAGGATAATGATCACCTTTGAATAATCCAGGCTGGTGTCTCAGGGTTTTCTTTTTTCCCTTCTAATAGAATGTTTAAAGGGCATCACTGTTCTAAGAAATTACCATTGTACTTGAAAAGGATTTTAACTTGCAGTGACAGTTTGTCAGGCATCCTCACCCCTGTAGTTCACCAAGCCAGGCTTTGAGGGAAAGTTGTTTTCTCTGGTTCCACTGATTTCAAGATGTAAACTGTTGCAGTTATTTGGAAAACATGATAAATCCATCTTGGAGATTAAACCGGCCATTGTGGAGTGTCTGTCAGTGCCAGAGCCCGGGCATGTTACTCTCCCAGCAAAGGGCATCACCAATGTGTATGACAAAACTTGATTATTAAAGCTTAATTAGCCAGGGACATGACTGCAATCTAGGACAAAATTAAGGCTCTTCTAAGAAAGCCTCCAGGAATCTCCTTTGTCTTCATCAGTTGAATAATTCACTCTTTCACTGAGACGTTACCCGGAATTACACAGTAAGAAAATGGATAATACTGCACATATTGAGGATGATGCTGCCAACAGTTGGTCCACCCCACCACATCCCTAGAATCTCACCACATCCCCGGAGGCCGGTCCATCCCGCTGCACCCCACCACATCCCCAATGGCCGGCTCATCCCATTACATCCTACTACATCCCCAGTGGCTGATCCATCCTGCTACATCCCACCACATCCCCAGTGGCAACTCCATTCTTCTACACCTCCACTCCATGCCTAATAGCTGGTCCATCCCTCTGCATGAAAGACAGGACAGAGAAAATAGGCCAGATCAGGAGCAAACATTAAGCTGCAAACTCAACTGAACAAGAACTGGTGATGTGCTCCCACTTGGTTTTAGAGCTAGAACACCGGAAGTCAATGCAGCACAGAACCTTGGCCACTTTCATGAATAAATTCTTCCAACAAGTTACCAAAGACTGCCAAAATGTAGGCATTATCCCTCAGTGTCATCAAACTTAGAAAACATACCAATGGTCATGATAAAAATGTGATCTGGTTTTGTCAATCTATAGTTTTTAAGTAACTTTCAGATAAGTAGAAAAGGATAGAAAATGAAATGAAAATCCACATACCAGGATGTAAGAAAAGCTAACCCTTGCCACAGATGATTCAGTTTTTTTAAAGAAAAACCCTCCACCAATTAAGAGGCATTACCATCTGGAAAAGACCATGGAGATCCTACATAGTTGTATTTTAACACTTCTATTAGCCATGCTAGGATATTGTATATATCTATAAAATACCCACTATTTTTAATAAATTCAAATTAAGTAATATTTAAGTGTCTATGTTCTTCTGTAACTTATTTTTAATGGCTGCTTAGTGTGCCATCTTGTGAATTCACTGACAGTTGTTCATTCTTCTCAGGGTGATATTTTAATTATTCCCAAATTTTCACCATTACAAGCAAGGCTGTAAGACCCAGCTGCATGTGTGTTTCCTCATGCAAATTTACAGGAATCTTTCGGTAGCATGTATCTGAAATCGGAATTGTATTCACATCTCCAATTTCACTAGGTATTAACAAATAATTCACAAAGATGGTCGTAGCAGTTCATGCTTCCACCAACAGTTCCCATTTGCCAAAATCCCTCTGACAACGCTTGGTATGATCAAGACGTTTTTAAAATTTTTGTCAAATATAATGGGGGAAGAATCCTGAGTTCCCAAGTTGCTAACATTAAGTATCTTCACATACTTATGGTCCTGCAGGTTCTTTTCTTCTTAAATTTGTAATAAAATAACTTTTTCATTTTTTATTGATTATGGTCTCCCTTTTCTCATTGACTTGTGAAAGATCTTTCTATATTCTGGACACCTCTGCCAGTTACTTACATTGCAAATATCTTCTCATAAGCAATTTTTTGTTTGTTTTGATTTTTTCTTTTTCTTTTTCTTTTTTCTTTTCTTTTTTCCTTTTGAGACAGGGTCTTCCTTTGCAGTCCAGGCTGCTCATGAATTCACTATGGAGCCCAGGCTGACGTCAAACTCGTGGCAATGCTCCTGCCTCAGCCTCCTGAATGCTGGGATTGCAGGTATGCACCACCATGCCCAGGTTATATGGTGCTGGAGAATCAAACTCAGGGCCTAGTACTTAGTGCCCTAAACACTTTGCTAGCCTTTCAGCTCTAATTGTGGCAGCTTTTAATGAAACTGTATTACATTTATATTTGAAGAAAATGACCTTTTTTCTAATGAGCTCTCTCATTACTGAACATGATTTCTATTTATTCAAACCTTCCATTAGAGCCCTTAAAATAATTTCTGATTTTCTCCATAGACATCCTTTAATGTTCTTCTTTATGGCTAGATAATATTCATCTATGTGTGTGTAAGTATATACTTTTTAAAAACAGAGAATCTGAGTTTCACCTAATTTCCAGCTGGGTCTGTGAGGGTGTGTCCAAGAGAGATTAGCACCGGAACTTGCAGGCTGCCTAGCACAGACACCCTCACTGATGTGGGGGTGCCATTCCATCCTTGAGGGTCCAGAGAGGACCAAAAGGAAGAGGAAAAGGGCACTGGTGACCCCGTACTTGCTTGAGGATAGACACCTGTCTTCCCTGCTCTGAGACCCGGACAACTCCAGACCTCGGGCCTCCAGACGGCCACTGACTGCCACCACCACACCCCAACCCTGGTCCTCGACATCTTAGAGTGTACTACCAGGCGTCCAGTTCTCCCACACGCAGACAGCAGCTCTCGGCCTCCACAACCTCACGACCAAGTCCCATAATACATCTCATGGATACGTGAGATCTAATCACTCAAACTTAATGTCACATTTGACACACTGAACCTAGCTCTAACCCAACTGTGTCCAGAAAGAAGAGAACACAGGTATGGGCGAAGGGGGCCACAGTTCCCTAGGTGACCACCGCAAGCCCTTTCCCGCAGGATCTAGCCTGCTTCCTTTTATTACTAACATATGTGTGCCATGCACAGTGACTACTTCCATTTTGGAGAACTGGTACATGTATATATTGTATCTCGATCATTTTCAAGCCCCTTCTCTCAACCCAAGGATCTTGTCTAATTCTTTGATGTGGGGCCCAAGGGGGGAGTACTGAAGACTGAACCCATGACATTTGCACTCAGGTACAACCCCTACCAATTGTTTGTTTTTAATTTGACACAGGCTCTGGCTAAGAGGGCCATGCTGGGCTCAAACCTGTGGTCCTCCTACCTGAGTCTCCCAGAGCACTGGAAGACAGGCGTGGGCCACCACGGCCAGCGGCAAAGTGGTTGTGACACAAGTGGCTGCTCTGGAGTGCTCCTTGTGGGATAAGAACCTGCCCGGCCACTGAGCCACAGAACAAAGCCCTGGAGGTCCCTGCCTAAATGACACAGGAAAGCAGCACAGAAAGCTGCTGGAACTCCCACAAGAGCTGACATTTATGAAAGCCATGGAGAAGGAACCAATTTTGGAAAACTATGACCTTAAAGTAGCTCTTCCAAGTCTGACTCTTGTGTGGAGGAGAGGAACACGCATCAAACGCCATCACAGCATCTTGCTAAGAACCAAAGGGCAGCAGTGACGACCACAGTGACACTTGAGAGTGCCTCAGGTCAGAAGTGACTCAAGCCTGGCTTTCTCTCCCACTAGCAGGGAGACGGGACTCCTCCAAACCACACTCCTCGCTCTGGTTCGCATCCACAGGACTCAGGATGGAAGCCAGAGCCTTCACACAGGGCTCCATCCCTGCCCCTTTTTAATTCTTTGAGACACAGTCTCACTAAATACCATGACACGGCCTGGGATTGGCTTCACATCTGTGACCCTCCTGTCTCGGCCTCCCAGGCCTGCACCACCATACACTCATTCTTTCACTGTCCCTCATTCTCTCACTGTTTCCCTCGGAATCTTCCTCTTCCTTATCTGGGATGCAATAATATTTGATCCTCCCACCCTGCGCGCCTGCCGGAAATTAATTAAGCCCTAGACTGGGCTCCCAGAAGCCCCTTCAAACTAGGAATCTCACAGGGCTCAGTACTCCGCGGGTGAGATCCCTCCGGGGCTGCTCATCATGGGGAGACATGCTGAGCACCCTGAAACTAAAATATCACCGGGTCTCATTACCAAGGGCTTATCGAGCCCTCGAGTGGGGAGCTCATTTTAGATGGCCATGTTCTGCACTTTCTGAATAATCCCTAACAGCTCTTGGTGCAGCTGGGGGCCCTGGAGGTCAGGGACCAGCTCCCTATTAGCGGTCCTGCCCAGGACAGCAGATGTTTGCCATTTAATTGGGTTCTCCTGTGCCACACTCTTTTCCATGGCTAAGAAATTAACGACTTTATGAGGAAAACATCCTCCCATCACAGGAGCTTATGATACTGGACCGGTGTTTCTGGCATTGGGCTGCCAGTGTACAGCCACATGGCCAGGATCTGTCAACCACTTGTACCCACAATGGCCTGTGTCTTAGTTACTTGTTCACTACTGTGATTCATTACCTGACATCCACAAATTTAGGAGTCACAGTTCATTCAGGGGCAGCCAGCAGCAATGAAAGTACAGGGCAGAGGCAGAGGTGGAGGCAGCTTCTCATGACATCACACACAGGAAGCCAAGTTGAGACTAGTTGAGTCTAGTCCTCCAAGGAAGGCAGGAAGCAGCGTCTATATCCTTCCAGGTCTCCTCCCAGGGATCAGCCCCTCCTGGATCTAGGTGTGGAAGGTGTGGCCACTACACATCATTAATCCTAACTCACACGCCTGTAACCCGCCCCTCCAGACTAGGCCCCAATCTCCCAACAGCACACGGTTCCACAGACAATCCATAACATTCAAATACACAAGACTTCTGGGGGACAGTCCAGATCCAAACCACAACAGCCTGTGTCCAGAGGGCATGAAGTAGCTGGGTATCTGTCTCTGTACTACGGCTGGGATCTGAAAGGACCCCCAAAGCCTCATGTATTTGGAAGGAGACTGAAGTGGGGGGATTAACTGGATCAAGTGAGTCTGCTGATTTCATGCAATGGTACAGGCAGGACCAGGCCAGAAGGGCGCAGTGCAGAGGGACATCTTCCTGCCCTGCTCCTCCCCCGTGGCTCTGTGCTGTCTTGCCACGTTGGGGACAGCTTCTCCCCCACGTGAGCCCTCTGCCGTGCCCTCTGCCACCGCTGGCCAGCCGTGAACAGACTGAGACCCCTGACATGGGGCTACAGTGAAGCTCTCCGCCTGAGGCCGTGAGAGCCAGACACTGCACCCCAGCAGCAAGAAAGGGGCCAAGTCAGCCAGTCTCTCTCTCCCTCTGCACTCTGGCATTCGATGACATAAAAGCAGGGAGAGCTGCATCCAAGTCATGCCGTGTGTCTGCCACGGACACGGACGTAAGGCACACTGTCAGCACCCAGTGCTCCGTGACCAGCACAACAGCCCCGGGACTTGCTCAAGGGCGTTATTCTTGGAAGCTGAGCGTGCGCCTGGTTCTCCAAATCCCTCCTCCTCTGCCAACATTGCAGGGGCTGCCTGGTGCCCTTTCATAAGCTCCATTCGTGTTAAATCAGCCAGTCAGTGTCTGCTGCTTGCAGCCCAGAACGCTACCGGATGAACACTCTCATTTTACCTACAACACTGTGGCATTCGTGACGAACGGAAGCTACTATGTTACGCTGTCCCTCAGTCCAAATACACCTTTCTATGAGTGTGATTGAAAAAGACAAATGATTAATTTTTAAATTTATTATAGAAAGAAAGACACTGCCATTAATCCCCCTCAAAATATGCATCTATCAAGGCTCCCTGATGTCCTAAGTGAATCCAAGACATTCACCCTTTGTGGTCACTTTGACTTAGGGGAAGAGCCCTAAGCAGCAGTGCTAGGTCCAGTGAACAAAGTGGATAAGGACGCACGGTAACGTTCGCACTGGATGGCACTCAGGAGCACCACTCACTTTACTACTGACCACACCTCAAAAAAGACACAAAAGAGGTCCTCTAGAACTGCTTCAGAGAATGGCAGAGGGGTCTCGCAGAGGTCTAACCAGCATGGCAAGATAGAAAGCCATGAGAATGAAGGGCAAAACTACTGTGGGAATTACATCTACTCCTTCCGGGTCATGTACTAGTGATCCACCCCTTTCCACAGCACAGGAAATCAATGGATCGATTCCCATGATTGAGTCACCTTCCACACAGGAGGCTTGGGGGGACATCCCAGATCCAAACCATAATTTAAATAGCAGCCCTTTAAAAAGCTCGTTAAGATTCTTCCACTTGCCATCAGAGAGAATGGAACTAGACAAATTAGAAGGAACTTTTACAGGTGTTACAGTTTAGAGATGATTTGAGTGTCCCCGACACTTAAATGCACATGAAGCAGTCAGGGTCAGGCAAGGTCACTAGGGTACAGCCCCCATGACCCATCAGACACATGCACACATGGGAGCTCTGTCACTTGCCATGTGATATCCTACACCACCTTGAGACTCTGTCAGCAAGAAGGCCATGACCATACACAGCTCCTGGACCTTGTATCTCCAGAACCACAATCCATAATAAACCTTGTTGCTCTATAATTTACCTAGTCTATATTATTACACTACCAGCAATAGAGACTGGATTATACAGCAGGCAAATCAAGACTGAAAATCTTAAGCTTAGAGCTTCCGGGAAGTGAGGTCAAGCTATCTGATCCAGCAGCTGGGTCAGGTACACACTGGGGTGGCTTCTACAATGGCAGGGGAGGGGGCCACAGGAAGAGAGGCACAGAGGTGCTGCTCAGAGCTCTCGGGCTCCCCCTCCAGGTGCCACAGAGAGGCTGCACCAGGACAGCACAAGGGATGAGAGAGAAGACGGGAGTGGCAAAGGAGAGGCTTCTCGGCCTGGCTGGGGCGCAGGGTGCATGAAGAAGGCCAGAGGGCACAGAGGAGGGCGGCGGCCTCTGTCTCAGCTGGAGTCTCGGCGCCCACACTGCTGCTCACGCTTACTGAGCTCCTGGGATGTCCAGGCACGGAGCCTGGCATGGAGCTTGCATGGGTTTCCATATTCGTCGATGCCAAGGTGCCTTCCATTGCAAGACACGCCACTACTCACGGCATCACCAAGGAAGTGAATAATGCTGCCAATTAAACAATGACCTGCACCGACTGTGAGACGCGTTCCAATTTTAAAGATGAATATGAACACAATACCGTCAAAAGGAGCCAATGAAGTGTGCTGGCTCACTCAATATCCACAAGAATCCCTACGCAGGAGCACAGGGAGGCTTAAACGAGCAGACATGGAGCAGCTAATTCAAGGCCCTGTGGCCAGCAAGCAGCCAGCAGGTCTGACCTCAGCCCGCAGCGCGCCAAGGCCTGCACTCGCAGCAGCACTGCTCAGTAGCCTCAGGAACCATTTGGAAGTCACGGGTTAAACACCTCATCCATTGGTGCAGAAGTACCTGATCTGTTCCAAGCTCTTAGATGTCCACAAGGTACTAGCAGAGAGTTGCTCAAGGGGCAGAGAAAGGACTTCCGCAGCCAAATCTCTCTCCATGTCACAGAGCACAGGGCAGTGTCCGCTCCTGCAAGCGTCAGAGAGAGCAGGTGCACGAGAGAGAGTGGCAGAGAGGCATGCTGGGTGGGTTTCTGGCTGCTGCTGTAACCAGCCATCATGGACTCAGTGGCAGAAAACCACAGATTCCATTCTTAGTTCTGGGGACCAGAAGCCCAAAACCAGTATCTCTGGGCAGAAATCAACATGTCACGAGGCCCATGCTCCCTCCGGAGGCTCCATAGAGGGATTTGTCCCTCTCCTCTGGGCTCCGGGACTCATAGCTCGGATCTCAGCCTGGGTGGCCACACCGCTTTCTCCTCTTCCGTTTAACCCACTTCAGTGTGCCCGTCCTGCCCTCCCTTTGTCTCCCTTTCTCTCTCTCTCCTTCTCTCTATTTACCCTCCCCTCCCTCCCTCTCCCTGATTTTTGACTTCCAGCCTCCTCCTCCTTGCTATGGCTCTCGGTCTAGCATACTGGGACCAACACCGGCCCTTCCCACCAATTTAGGCCCGAGCTGCGCCTCCGAAGGCCACATGCGGCTGCACTTAGGGCCCAGTGGATGGAGGACCCAGGATGACCTTCCCATTTCAAGACCCTTCGCTAAGTCCTACCAGCAAAGATCCTTCTTCCTTAAGTGCACAGGCCCCAGGGGACCAACGTGCAAGGCTACTATCAAGCTAAGCACAAAGCCAAAGCTGAGCCATGGTGCTGCCAACTGCCACTAAATGGACTGTGACCTTCTGAAACTGTGAGCTAAAATAAACTTTTCCTCGCCTAAATTTGTGGATGTCAGGCATTGAGTCACAGCAATGAAAAAGTAACTAAGACAAGAGGCAAGGGGTAGAACACACTCCTAGGTGCGTCTGGGTGGTCACAGAGGCATGACCTTGGATATGACCTGGTCCCTCACCCTTCCCTCTGACAGTGTTTCCATATCTGCTCTCTACCCCCACGAACTAAGCATTCTGATTCACTACACCCTTCTGACCTGATGTTCCTGCCTGAGATCCAGCATGGACTGAAGCCTCCCAAACCATGAACACCATGAAGCCTCTCCTTTAGGCTGTGGCCTTTGATACTGTGCCTCAGTAGCTGAGCTGGAAGGCTAATACATGTCTGAGTAACTGCAAGGTCATTGTTACTTTGAAGACTCCCACAGCAGAAGGGACAAAATGGGGATGACTATGGCCGTAGGGGCACAATGGTGCGGGCAGAACCGTCTAACTCATTTCCTTGGAGTGATGGAAGAATGGGGCCCTTTGTTCTTGAGTCCCCCCCCCCCCAAGAAGTACGTGAGAGGCAAGACCAGCAGATGGCATGTCGTAGCCTCCAGCAGAAGCCAGAGCTTGGGGACAGGGAAGGAAGGAGAATCACTGCTTAAGTGGATGAGGTTTTCTTTAAGGGTGTTAATAGTCTGGATCAGGAATGTCCCCCAGAAGCCTCAGGCACTCGCACGCTGTGGATTATCTTTGGATTTCACACGTTGTTAGGAAGCGGGGCCTGGTTGCACGGGGCAGATCACTGGGGCTTGACCTGGAAGGAATTCCTGTCTGGTCATGTCAGCTCGTCCTCTGACAAGTCCTGCCACCATCACCAGCCACCAATCAATAGACTGAGACCACCTGACACTGTAAGCTAAAACAAACCTTTCCTTCCTTAGGTTACGTGTCTTGGCTACTGTGTTCCAGCAACAAAAAAGGAACTAAGACCAGGGGTGACACTGTGTTGGTTGCAGAAAGTTGCAAATCTATTGAGTGCCACTGAATCGTTCCATTACAAATGGTTAATCTTTTTTCCCACTATTTTTATTAATATACATATGTAATACATAGTGTTTACAATGAATTTGGGTATTTCGTGCACATATATGTATCATATCAACTTTACAATCCCTTCCCATTTTTGACTTTCCCACCCCCTCCCTATCCCTTCCCCCAACTCCGGCTATCACTTCATGTGGTTCTATAGAATGTCTGTGTTCTGGGTTTTCCAAGTCAGAGAAACTATACAGTACTTAACATATTAATCTTCTGCACCTAAATCATTTCACTTAAGTCACCACTCTAACTCACCTTCCTATTCCTTGAATGGGTCGCAGTAGTCAAATCTTGATGCCTCTTCCTTGAATTCAACCAATCCCTTTATAGGGATATTTACCAAAAGGGTTTTTTCTATATTTTGCTATATCACAAATGGTTAATCTTATGTGATGTGAATCTCACCTCCATAAATGTTTTTTTGGGATACCATGACGTGATAGGGCAGGTTTTAGAGCTCTGCCCACTCCAGGTTTGTAGCACTTTCCCTAGATTCAACAGCTGCTCAGTCTCCTGCTGCACGACCGTCCACTTTCCTGAACTGTCCTGGGGATCTCCTTACTTTGGTGAGCATCAGAACCCCTTGAGACACAGCTCAAAATGCAGGTGCCGGGGCCTCACCCAAAGAGCTTCCAGGCTACTGAGTGTAGGAGGAGCCCTGAGACCTGAATTTCCCTGGGCACTCAGAATCAGGCATTTTGGTGCAGCCCAAAGTTTGTAATCCCTAGCACTAGGTCTTTCCCTCCTTTCCTCTTGAGACTGTCCCTTAATCACCTTCTAAGAAAAAAAAAAATTACTCTTTCCTTCTTTCCTGAGTCCATTGCAACAGGAACACTTTGGCCTTAACAGGGAGAAGTGTACCGCACTTGAATTACAAACAAACGTAACACCTGATCAAAAGCCAATTGTAAGTAGCCTTTGGAGGTCAGTAACCATGGCAGACGCCAGAGTTCTTGAAGTTGTAACTCTCCAAGTGCCTAGGTTCTGCCTGCCACAGAGAGGGCCACGTGGCAGCATTTTTCTACAGCAATGCAGGCAATGTCCCTGCCTGCCATGGCTCATACATGCCAGAGCTGTATAAATAGCACTGTGAGTCTTCAGCTTCTTATGCAAACATAATTATGAAAGTAAATCAAGCATGAGCAATCATAAAACACATTTGAAATCCAGCTTAAGGTTCCTTGCTTTCTCTCCTGCGTGTTTTATTATCTGTGCCTTGCGCTTGTAGTGCCAGGAGGTGGTCAACTGCACAGGACACAGTGACGTGCCACATGTAAATCAACTTGCAAGCCATAAGGAATCGTTTCCACCAAGATGCTCCACCTGTTGATGCCAGGAGCGTCAACATCCCCATCCACCCATTCATCAAGCACTTCTGGTAGACCTACGCCTGCCAGACTACAGTGGATCCTGCACATATCTGAGAATGCTCCTGCCCCTCACAGGCACACGGGGAGGAACACAGACCCCTGACCCTGAAGGAAAGCAGGGCAGAGCTAGTGAAATGCGTAAGGACAGCCTACCGGGCAGAGGGGAGAGCGGTGTGGACAGAAAGGACAGCAAAGAGACGCTCACTGTGGAGCGAAGGCCAAGGAGCCCTCGGGTCAGGGGGAGGTACTAGCAAGAGCCAGCGCAGACACCTGAGCTGTGAAGGACACTCGGGGCTGGTGAGAAGTCATGTGGGGCAGGGCCAGCACGGTACCCTGCAGAGAGTGGAGACAGGCAGACAGACAAAGGATTCACTAGTAGGATGGTTTACAGCTAAAATTTTGCCCCAGAAGCTCACACGTTTAGTGGGTGACTGGATCGCAGGGGCACTGTGCTTCGTCAGCAGCAACACCTACGGCTGAGTTCGTGCCTGACTGTGCTGCCAGGATGTGGCTCCTGCCTTCTGTCTCAGCCTCTCAGACACCATGAAGGAGGCAGCTGTCCTCCACTGCACCATTCTGCTTGCCACTTCTCAATGCCTATCTCACCAACCACAGCCAAAAGCCAGAATATAGTCCTTCAGGTTATAGGTGTTGGGCATTTTGACAAGGTGACAAGAAAGTAACAAACACAGCTGGAAATGACTTCACGCCATGAGTTGGTGCTTTCTTTCTGTAAAGGCCCAGACAGTAAAACATCCCCCAGGTTTTGCTGCATATGACCCTGGGCCCTCCATGGCCACAAGCTCCACATCTACACGTTCAATCAACCAGAGATCCAACTGAAAAAGCAAACAGACAAACAAACAAACAAACAAACAAACTGGGGTAAGGATGAATAAAATTCCAGAAAATTCCAAAAAGCAAAATTTAAATTTACAGTTCCCCAGGCACCACATCAAAAGCACACAGAGGATGTGGCATCCTGCTGTCACCTTCCACTGTTTGACAGACCTGAGTCTCTCGCTAGCAGGGTACAGAAGTAGGTACAGAATCTTTTCTTATTTAGGGATAAACAGTACCACATAACAACTACTTCCACCAGGGCACGCTGTACAAGGCACTGTGAGTCACCTAGAAGTGACGTAAAGGACAGGGAAGGACGCGTGCAGGTCCGATCAGAAACGACCTCATACGAGGGGCTTAAGCACCTGTGGATTCGGGTATCCCAGCAGTGAAGACAGATTTTTTTTTCTCTTTGCAGTCCTGGGGGTTTAACTTAGGTCTCAATGCAAATCCATACAAATCCTGCCAGCCATGGCCCCTGTGGTCCCTTAGAACCTACGAATCCATCACACAGGCCATGTGAGGGCCCCTACTAGTGGCTAGAGTCTCTGACTTTGGCCCCCACCAGACTGTGCCTGACTTCCCTAACCGGCTCTCCACAGAGCCCAACTCATGTGCATGCAGAAGCAACTCAGGAATCCCAGATCCTTCTGGGGCCACAGTGTCCCCTCAGGAGCCCCTTCCGTTAAGGATGGGAGGGCCAGCTAACCCTGAGCAGGTCTATCGGAGGAAACAAAGGCCTTCATCCCTGGGCTGCTGGAACCTTCGGTCCTCGCGCTCTCCCCGGCACAACTGGCCCCTCAGATATGTCTTGTTATGTGTCAGCGATGTAAGCAGCAAATGCTGGGCACCCCGGCATCCAGCGGGCGGGAGATGCGGGCAGCCCCAGCCCCGGTCCCTCACTGAGGAGGCTCGCCAGTGGCGCCCTTTTTCTCAGCACCTAGCTATATTTCTCTTGCACAAGGCCTGGGATGGTTTCCTGTCTCGAGTACTCCGGGGCCAAGCCTCCCCTTTCTGCTGCGCATCCTCACGGATGCCTCAGTGCACTGCTCCCTGAGCCCAGCTCAGTTCCCAGCCACCCACCTGAGATGTGACGGGAAAATGCTGTGAGTAGTTAAATGTCTCAAAAGCGTATTCCAGGAGAAGACACATCACCATGAGCCCTCTCCAGGCCCTCCCCCTCATTTCAGACACACTTGCCCACCATCCTTGCCACTCTGAAGCAGTCCCAAAGCCCTCTTCCATGTCCTGAGTCGTGACGTGCTGATTAGACTCATAAACATTTATCTCTCACAGCTATTTTGACTTTGGGAAAGAGCTAGAGTTGCCCAGCATCAGCTCTGGTGAATAAGGTGGCCATGTTTCCACGAGCCTGCCTTTCCGCGGATGGCGCTCGGCGGCAGCAGCCTGCACGTCTCATCAAACCTCAAAGACGCAGGAGCCAGGACTTCCAGCGCTGCCTCAGGAGGTAGCAGGAACAACGCGATGAGTATGCTGGGGGCGAGGGGAATGCTGGGGGACTAATGGTAATGAATCTTTTACTGTCATAAATTCTTTTCATTTAAACCTTCACAATATATTTCAGTCGCTCCTTGTATGCACGTGATGCAGACCTAACACACACACGGCCTACCAGCCAAAGCCTGCGGGGTTCACAGTTCTCCAACTAAGTGTCTTCCCCTCCAGATCCATCTTCTTCTTCCAAATCTTGAGCTTTCATCATACTCTGACATGATTTCAAAGCCACTAAAATCAGGAGCCTTAGAATCGCACGGGACTATCTCTCCTCCCCCTACCCAGGCATCTGGTCCCTTCCATCCTTGCCCCGGAACGTCTCTCCAGCAAGCCCTCCCCGCTGGTCCCATAACCTCGGGCGGCTCCCCACTACCTGCATTCATCTCCCACTCAGGCTCTGGACCTTTGGTTTCTTACCCTATGAAATTATCCTGTTATGTCAGTGTCAGGCGAGCTCACAAAAATACCACTGGACTGTATCACAATCTATGCAAAACCCCTAACTTCTCTGACCCCAAGGGGACTGGAGATACAGTTTGTAGCTGAGAGTGTTTTCATGTACACTATATTCCTGTCATCCTATCCTCTCCCATGTGTCCTTAACAAAACAGCACTTCTACATCAGGAAGGAGGCTAGGGGGCATATTAGCCATTTTCTCAGCGCTGGGATAAGACACCTGACACCACAACTTTACAAAAGAGAGATTTCAAGTTCCATAGGGTGTAGTCCATGGCTGGCTGGCTCCGAGGCAGGAACACCATGGCGGAAGGACCTGGTAGAAGGCAGCTGTTCATCTCACGGCCACCAGGAAGCAGAGAGAAAGAAAGGGAAGAGCCGGGCACAGGGACACACCCTTCCACGCCAGCCCCAGTGGTCCAGCCCTCTAATTTAACCAGGCTGCACATAACTGCAGAATTCATTACTGGGAGAACTCACTGATGAGTATCATGTCCCCACAATCCAACCACCTTCCAAAGACACATCTCTGAAGACAAGAGACTTTGAGGGGAACATTTTAGATTTAAACTCTAACACAGGATATAAAAAGAATTGGAAAACATGGTATTTGCCCATCTGATACCATGACAGCACTCAGTCAACACAGCCCAAAATGAATCAGGGCTGCCTCCTAGAAGGCTCCATCCAAGCTCCACTTCCAAGATGCTTTCAGAACCAGAGAAGGGTGTAGGTCCTCTGGGCATCAACTTTATTACCTGTATTGTGACTTGATGACTATTCTGCCTATACACTTCCTCAAAGAAAAAGTAAAATTCTAGACATGACAAGACACCCAGTGGTAAGCATGTACACTTCTGTAAAAATCCATTAGACACTGTTTCTCAAAGTGAAGTTTATGGAATACTTCTGTCAGAATAGAATCTTCTAAAACACTTGACTTCAAAAAAAAAAAAAAGCACAGATCTTTAGTTCTATTCCAGAGTCCCTGAATGAGACTTCCAGGATAGCAAAGCTTCAGAAAGCTGTGTTTTTAAAAGCACATCACTCTGAGACACACAAAAGTGTCACATAATCTCCCAAGGAGCACTTAACCATATTGTTGCAAAGAGGGGATTTTCTAAATGTAAGCAGGATCCTTGACACTGGAAAGAGTCAATGCAGCTGGGGCAGCACTTTAGAGCCAAAGCAGAATCCACTCACCTTCCCCAGAGTGCCAGCCTTTGCTGGATTTTATGAATCAGCCAGCATCCCAGTACCATCCAATTATCCTGATTCCTGCTATCTGAGGTGCCACTCCATTAAACATTAGGATCAAGAGACTCCAGCTCCCCACTCGAGTGCCTCCTAATTAAAGCCTTGAAGAGCTTAGTGCCAGGACGCAGGCACAATGCCAGAGCACATATCAATCCTGAAACAAGAGAACTAGAACCCTGGGCTTGGAAACACATGTCGCTTCTTCTTAAAAATGACCTTTCAAGCTAAACCACCCTCATTTGAAAGGCCACGGGGACTGGAGGGAAAAGAGATCAGAGACTGCAAGAACAGCTGCAGAGAGTTTGGACTGACTGTCATAGTCTTGGTGGAGTAAGAAGGACGCCATGATAAACAGGGTGAAAGAGATGGAGAAATTATCTTCAGGGTCTGGGAAGTAGACTGCGTGTGGTTGGGATTCTCACAAGAGGGGAACACACAGAGAACACGCTATGCTCACTCAAGTGTCTGATACAACACCTTTCCCCAAGCTGTGGTATAAACAAATGGAGCAGTAAACAGAAAAAGAGTGAAATTTAAGATCGCTGAGACAAGTATCACTGGCAGGGGAGAGTAGCAGAGCGGGAGAAGCGGCACAAAGGAGCCCCAGAGACCAACGAAGCAGCGTCCTCAAGTTGCTGGCTACACCCCTCGTGTGCATGTGCTGAGGGAAACACTGTGATGCCTGGGGGGGAAAAAAAAACATTTCCAAGGGACTGTGAGCTACAGGAAGATGCCACAGGTCATGTTGTTGAACACTGCTGCTCTTGAATTAGGCCAGAAACACGCTTGGCTAGTTGTAAAGCAACTCTGGCTAAGAAGGCCTCCGTGACAACAGCTGTGTCGGCACACATGTGAAGGAACCACCAGGAACACAGGTCACAGCACTAATCATGGGGGAAATCTATTCGTTGTTCTTTGGTTGATGATTACTGTAATCCTGTTCATAGGTCACACTGTCCCCGATACTCTGAAGGATTCGCTTAAGAAAATTATAACCATTAAGTTGTGACCTTATTCCTCCTTACTTCAAGATTGATATCCATAGCTTTCTCACTAAATGGAGTTGTTCTGCATAAACCTTTCTTTAAGTTGCTTTAAGGAGAACACCTGTAAAACTCAAGTAGCGTGTTAAAGTTCACTCTATAAATATTCAAGTAAAGAGAAACCAGGGCTCGCTCTGTCCCACAGTAGGGAGTTCCCCCCCCCCCCCCGCCGTGTCTCCACTCTTAATCTTACCTGTGTTCTCGCTTTTCCACAGGGTCGTCCCACCTCGACTGGTATGGAACCCTACCTGCGGTGCAGAACACTCCATCCCAGGCACTGAGGATGCGGGAATTCCAACTGGTCATGACAAAGCTAACCTCACTACTCATCCCAGCCACTCACCCATGACTGGGAAGAGCATCCCAGAGGCACAGCTGTGCCACCTCCAGAGGGAAAACTACTCAACACCTGTCCCAGCAAAGCCTAAGACCACATGAGGGATCATGCTGAGTCCATGTAAATTAAGTGCCTATCTGAACAGAATCTGAAATTCTCTAACAGACACTGACAATGTCCAATATATAATTTAAAATTATTGACATACAAAACCAAAACTATGATTCATAACCAGGATTTTTATGCCTAAAGAAATGACCCCGGGGTTGACAGAAATGAGGAAACTAGCAGGAGCTTACAAAACCATTTATATAAACATAAAGATACATGTATGTCTGCATGCTCAAGGGTGTGAAGAAAAACATGGATGGGCAGATGGTAAGATTTCAGCCAATAATGGCCTACTTTTTAAAAGGAACTAAAGGAATATTTTGTAATCAAAAAATTGATTATCTAAAATAACAAATCCATAGAGAGGCTTAATAACAAACTAGAAATCACAAACAAACGGATAAGTGCATATGAAGACAAATCAACAGATATATTCAAAGTACAGAAAAAAGATTATAAAAATAAGCAGTCTTAGTGACTTAAGGAACATATTAATTAATCTAAGAAGTACATGTCATCAGAGTTCCAAATAGACAAAAGAAGGAAGATAGATTTTTTCTAAAATTTGGGCTTATTTTTAACAACTGATTTTAAAATACCCATCTACAGATATAAGAGGTATAATTAACAACAAGAATAGTACTACTGTAACTCTAAGGTAAACTGACCACACCAAAACCCTAAGGTGACGCCTCCGATCAGAGTCTAAGACCAACCCCAGCAGAATCAAGCTATACCAGCACATATTACCCATATGCCATAATAATGCTCAAAATTCTTTGAGGAAAAACAACAAAACTCAGACTCTTGACAAAACAGACACCACCATGACCAGCATACAATAAAAAATTACTAGACACAAACAGGAACCAAAAAACCTGACTCCACAAGGAAGAAAATTAAGAACACTCAAATGTGTCTCGCACTCAATATGGTCAAAACAACAACCTCAAGATCAGCCAGAGAAGAAGCCACAAGCCCTGCCAGCAAACAACGCTAACTTCCCATCAAAAACAACCTGAGCAGAAGTCCCTGAACGTCATCTCCAAGTCCTAAAGGCAGTTCATCTAGAACTGTACATCCAGTGAAAATATTCTTCCAGTAATGAGGGCAAAATCAAGTCAAATTCAGACAAATAAAAGCTAAGACAATTTGTTATCAGCACGCCTAAGCGCTAATAAATGTTAAAAGATGTTCTCCGGGTAAAAGAAACACAGGTGAGTATTTGGGTGAAATAAGGTCTGTTACTGCAAATGGTAAATACGTTGGTGGGTATGGCCTTTCTACACTTAAAATTTCTTTTAAAGACAACAGACTACTGAAAGCAAAAGTAACAGCAATATGTTGAGGGTTTCACAATGTATGAAGGAATAAAGTGGACCTAACAAAAAATGGCAAGAGACCCTCATGGGGATAACTGGAAACACATCTCCATAAGATTCTTTCATTACACAGAAAGTGGCACAATGTTAAGTCAAGGTAGAGTGTGATAAACTATAAGACCTACAGCACCACTCAAAACAGAATACAGGGCTGGAGGGATGCCTCAGCGGTTAAAGCGCCTGCCTAGCAAGCACTAAATCAGGCACTACATACCCGTGTTCGATTCCCCAGCACCACAAAAGCCAGGCTTGGTGGTACACACCTGTAATCCCAGTACTCAGGAGGCTGAGGAAGCATGATTGCCTGAGTCCAAGGGCAGCCTTGGCTCCACAGTGAGTTCAGGACCAGCCTGGGCTACAGAGTGAGATCCTGTCTCAATAATAATAATAATAATAAAACAAAGAAATACATTTTTAAATCTAGTAGAGAAAATAAAATAGAATACTAAAAAATGAGGCAAAAATCAAGGTACAGAGGAATAAAAATCTTGTGACAATGGGCTCCATAGTGAGTTCAGGGCCAGCCTGGACCACAGAGTGAGAAAGACTCTGTCTCAAAAAAATTTTTTTTAAATCTCCTCATGAGATAAGTAGCAAATAAATAGGAAGATGGTGGGCATGAACCAAATCATGCCAGTTAATTACATTAAATGTAAACTGACTAAATGTTCTAATTAAGAGACTGCAATCACCAAACTAGATAAAAACATGAAACCTAATTATAAGTTGTTTGTTAAGTATAAACACATAAGTAGATTCAAAGTTTGAGAATGGAAAACCACACACGATTAAAGGGAAGCTGCTGGGGCTGGCTGTCACGATTCAGAACAAAATGGACCTCAGGAACAAAACTGTTGTCAATTCCATTTGACGGAGAACGGAGGCGAGGAGCTGCACTGTGGTTCCTGCTACCTAGAGAGGCGCCCTCAGAGTTCTCTGCCTTGGGAACAGGCACAGAGCCCTTTGTGTCCTGCAGACAGCAGAAGGGAATTTATCAAGTTCTGTACTGCAGGTGCTACAAACTGAATATTCACATCACTCCAACCCCCCAAGTTTTTTACTTTCTTGTTTTGTTTTGTTTTGTTTTGTTCTTACTCTACAGTCCAGGCTGGTCCTGAACTCACTGTGTAGCCCAGGCTGGCTCAGCTCACAGCAATCCTCCTGCCTCAGCCTCCTAAGTAATGGGATTACAGGCGTGTGCCACCACACCTGGCCCCCAAAGTTTTCATAGTAGATGCACTAACCCCCAATGTGACGGGGACTTTTTGAAGGTCATCAAGGACAGAGAAAGTCACAAGGGAGAAGCCTCATGACAGGGTTTGTGTCCCTTGTAAGACGGCAGAGGGCGCATGCCCCCTCGCACCGTGGACAACACACTGAGGACGCAGCCATGTGCAAGCCAGGAAGGGGTCCCCAAGTCCCCCAATGAATCAGCCAACACTGTCTTATTTTCTCTTGTTTTTTTTTT